>CABFOW010001308.1:103430-157314 GCA_902141385.1 Timema californicum | reverse complement strand
AACGTCTTACTACTCGTTCGGCTTTTACGCCTTATATACTAATTACGTTTATGTGTTAGGAATGAGTAAGGTTGAATTTATAGGAAGTGTACTCACATTTGGGTGAAGAGAGTGTGGAAATCCATTTAGGAAAGAAAAATCACCTTCATTAAACCCCAACGGGATTCGAACCCCAATCTCCCCATCATCGGCAGTCTAGTCTATTACGACTTAAGACCATTCAACTACGGTAGCGAGTCTGTAATAGATATGCAATAGTATGCAATCACTTACAATTATAATTGTACAAGTGGCAGCAATCAGACAAATACCGAGTTGAAGATGGCTGCGTTATCTGATAGCTCGTGAATAAAGCCGACGAATAAAGCACGTCCATCATAGACTCTGCCTTAAAATATGAATGAAGAATTACCCTTGGCACGGGACGATTCCTGGATAGCTCAGTGGTCAGAGCATTGGCGTACTGGGTGGGTTTTTTGAAAAATTTTCCCACCCCAAACCAATTGCAAGCAATAATCAGCCCGCAAGGGCGCCAATACCTTTCATGTTGTGATTGTTCGTATCCCTATNATCGTGTTCGTTTTAGAGAGCCCTTCGGGGCTGGTGTTAATGTTTGTCTCTATATGTTTCTCATGTTTTTATTCATGTTTCATATGTATGTTTAAAAAGAAAATAATAAAAACATATCAAACAAACAAATATTGGCGTACTGAGCCAAAGGTCCCGGTTTCGATTCCCGTGTCCAGGTGTCATTTTTCAATTTTCAGAATGTAATATATATATCTTGTGCTGAATTTATTTAGTAATGAGTTACGTAAGAATTATTCGCTGGTGTGAATGGGGCGTTAGAAGTTGGTGGTAAACGAACTGATTAGAAAAATATTTAGAGGCGTAGTAAGTAGGGAGCATTTTAAAGGATGTGGTCCCTCTGAACGGTAGTCTGGTTGTAGAGTTCATACACACATACACACACACACACACACGTGACCTCTCCTGATTCAAGACACGTGGCTGCAGAAAATACTTTAAACAGATCACGAGAAAGTAACACACTCGGTCCTGGAAGCACGGGTTCAAATACCATAAAGTCACACGGCGTTTATTTTTATTTCAGATAAACATAAGAGCTTACCACACTGGCGTATTCCCATAAAATTCATCTGCTTCATCCTTCCTCTTAATTAAGTCGAAGGTCGAGATTTGAGCAAGACTCTTCCGGAGATTTTAACGCTGGCTCTCTAACTTAACAGGTAGGCGTATGACATGGACATGCAAGACACGGCGATACAAAAATGTATAAATTAAAAAGTTCCTTTCTACCAGAATCCTAAAAACACTATCTCCATTTCTTATGTCTTTCTTTTATTCACGCTTCCTTTTATCTAGGATGAAAAATAACAAGAAATAAAATATATGGTGTTGTTGCACAGATCTTCACGCTTCTTTACGAAATATACTTAAAACTAGTAAGATATGTGAGATAATATTAACTGTTACAGAAACGTTTAGAAAAATAAAAACATCTCTGCCCACCAAATAGCATAACAATCAACAGCTCCATTTCCTAATCCCACCATTTAAAAATATATATGCTTATAGATAAAAAATTGTCTTTATAAAAATATACTTCAAATAAAAGTCTTTTATTTTTAAGAGTTCTATATCTTTGAAATAAGTTATTTCATATCTCAAGGATTGACGAATATCTGATCAAAATTGTATATTTCTGTCGATGTAAAGTCATTTTTATGGAGAAATGAGATGCTCCACTTTATTTGTAATGGTATACGAATTTTAATCAAAATTGTTGTAGCATATTTTGAGGTAGTTGCTTTTTTATATTTTTACCCTTAAGTAAACTACCTTTAATTTTAGGGTTGGATACATAATAATTCCAAAAACTCGTCTAGCGAACCCTATGAAAACTCCAGATGGCAGGTTTTAGCCCGATTGGTAAAATAGTGTTGGTTCTACTCCGAGGTACAGAGACAGATACATCCATCAAAATATCAAAACAGAGTTTTTTTACGATCAAAGTACTTCCTCTTTCTAAAGGATCCCAAGAAAGTAAAGAGGGAGATGAAAGTAGGGGCAGATCCAGAATTTTGGTGAAGGGGAGAGATGCGTGGCCAGAAGTTTCAAAGTAAGGAGGGGAAGGGGGGCGGTACTCTCACGGGATAAGGCCGGGGGAGGTTCCCCTAGGAGAAAATTCTGATGGAAACAAATTCTTCAAAATTTGGGAGTAAATTTGAGAATGATTTAAAATTTATAAAATGTGAAAAATAACAAACAAAAAACAAAACCTCATACAAGATCATCGTTTAGTTAAGTTTTTGTTAAAGTTTGTTGGTTAAATCATGTGTTAAAAATGCTAATCAATTATTGACAGTGAATGACATGCGAAGCAACTGGCTATCGAGATATTACGTGACAGTAAAAGTAAGTTTAGTGATTAAAACATAGATTTAATTGGTTAAGTTTCTTAATTATTATTGTTAATATTAGACATAAGAATTACCCACTTCGGTGGCCACGTGGTCTAACGCTCTACCCTCGCGGTAGACTAGATTGGCGATGACGGGGAGATTGAGGTTTGAATCTTGGTCAGGTATGGTTTTTCCAAAATGGTTTTCCACTCTCCCTCTATGCAAATGTGTGAAAATTCTCTAAAAATATAACCTCCCTAATCCTTAAAACAATTAGCGTAATTAGTACATATGCATGTAACACGAACGAGTAGTAATATACGGGACTAAATCAAACTAAAACAAATCTTAAGGCAGGTGGGGTGAGTACCCCCCTCTCCCCTATTCGGGATCCAGCCCTCATCGAAAGTGAAAAGGAGAAAACATGAAGGCTTAATAAAATGGTGTTGATATAAAAGTATATAACCTCACGGTATTTCCATATCGAACACAGTCCCGAAAGTTTCCATTCCCCACAGTTACAACCCTCCCTGCATACCATCCAAACAGACTTTTGTAGGTCAGTAGATTTGAGCCAAACCTATTCACAATCAATCACAAGAGTGGTATACCATTGCGGTTACTCTCAAAGAAGTAAGCTCCTTTATAACAATGGAGGGCGCACTCCACCCAACTTACGTATGTGGGCAGACATAACACGAGAAGCCCCCTCTACCACAGAATTGTTCAGAAACGATAATACACTCACGTAATAACGTGAACGCCTCCCCGCTCCCCCCTTGTTTACTTCACATGTATACACCCTGAGGTATCGAACTGCTACCATGTGAAAGTTGTAATACGGCTGTGTATTGTTTTTTAAATGAAATAATTAAAAATGAATCTCGCTCCACGCCAGTTCTCTAATGCTCAGAATAAGTACAGCCATGGATACAAAAATAAGCGCAAATGAGAGCGCGTGTTTTAAATATTATTACTATTTTTTTTAAATACTGCGTCTTACTACCCGTTTGGTATATACGCTTAAGTGCTAATTACTCCAATGGTTTAGGCATCGGTAAGGTTGAATTTAGAGGAAGTAAGCCCACATTGGCGTGGAGGTAGAGAGGAAAAACATTTAGGAAGAACCACTCCAGTTCACCCGACCGAGATTCGAACCTCTATCTCCCCATCATCGGCAGTCTAGTCTACTGCGAGAGTAGCGCCTTAGACCATGTGGCCGTCGAGGTGGGTATTTATTAGAGCTATTTATTCTCGGCACTGCCACCCATTCATACTACCCGCAACTTAAATCGACATGGACACAAGATAAGGAAGGCACATTTTAAATCGGCATTTACTATAAAACCCGATTCAGTGGTCGAATGGTTAAACGTGCTACTTTCACAATATACTAGACTGCCGATGATGGGGAGATCACGGTTTGATCTCAATCGGGTGTACTGATGGTAGTTTTCCCACTCTTTCGTCAAGAAAATGTGGGTACACTTTCTCAAAATATAACCTTCCTAATCCCTAAACCACTTTCGTAACTAGTACATAGGCATATAAAACACAACTACGTTCTCCATACGTTTACCAAAATAATGATTTTAATAACCTTGGTGCTAAACATAGCTATATGAAAAAGTATCCCACCTCATAGTTTATTATCCAGCCCTACGACTGAGTTTGTGTGCGCGAGGGTGTACAATATACATAAATCAAGTTAGGAACGCGATCTAATCGTCGTGGTGTAACACTACGCGCCGCAGGAGTTTCACCACCCGAAGAAATCGATAGAGGTGACCTCGAGGAGAAGGAGGGGGGCTCGGGTTCGATTCGAGGTGACACCCAGACCGCTGAAACACCGTCCGTCCTTCCCGCCGTACACACTGTCACGTAAAAAAAAACTGCTCCGCCCTGGACGAACAATAACACTTCAGGCCTTGACCATCCCTAACAGGCGAATGTGCGTACTGTCACGTAAAAAAAAAAAACTGCTCCGCCCTGGACGAACAATAACACTACAGGCCTTGACCATCCCTAACAGGCGAATGTGCGCGCTAGCTGAATCTGATTACACAGAACATGGACTATTTACCGGGCGGCACGCGGATCTGGGCGTCAGTCTCATCTTGTCTTGTTTACCTGAGAACCGGGGCGATGAGGTTTCCTCCCATTCTTTTGTGGCCACTGATGAGGGTCTGTCGGGGTGTGTAAAAGAATACCGACAACAGATCAGATCTAAGGGGAGCATGGTTAATATCTAACAGAACTTACGATCTCATAACAGGGCCGATTAACTGGGATCCATTCCGGTGGTCACATGGTCTAAGGCAGGGGGTTCCTTGTTTCAGCACCACACACATCAATGCTCCAGATGTAAGACTTCACCAGCTACGTCCTCATCACCAGGTTCGGTTCAATAGTCAATGGCATCATCTTCTTTTTGTTATACAATTACAAAAATACGCTCCTTAAGTTCTTCTTTAAACTCATCCAAACTAGCCCCTATTGTAAAGGAAACTGAATCTGGATCTCGTTAAAGACGACACCAGCGTACGCCTCCTGCTTACATCGGCTCAACGTGGACCTAACGGGACAGTCCATGACCACAGAGCAGGCTAGAGTCAACTCGGAGTCAGTCGGCTATTACGTTTTGGTCCCTCTCTTCTTGCACGACATTCGACAAATACCATCTCCTTTTCTCACTTCTTGTGCTCTGCTCTTCTCCTGTATTGGTGAATGTTCTGCTGGCGAGGCTGGATATAAAGCTTTCAGGGTTGCGCAATGGCTTGTGAATGCTCCAACAAGTTGCAGGAGATTAATGGTTGAGAGTTAAGTAGGTAGTCAACCCTTAGGTTTTTTTTAGTGCTCCACGCTTTATTACTCGTCCGAGCTATCCGCACAAATACACTAATGAAGTCGAGAGGAAAAGGTGGATTTATATAATAAAAATACATTCGCAAAAAAAACCTTAAGAAACCCGACCGGAAGTCCAGTCTATCCGCGTATTTCCTCTAATAGTGAATGAAAGAAAATGGTAAAATTTAGAGGAATTGTGCCCAAATTTTCAAGGAAGGAAGGTGGGAAACTATTTAGGAGAAAAAAAAACAGCTTTAAAAACCCGACCGATCTGCACACTTATACTAATAGGGTAATAAATGCACCCTCACTTGCAGGGAAGCAACGTGGTAAACTATGTAGAGGGGAAAACACCTCGGTACTCTTATGTTCAAACCCCGACCTCTCAGTCATTGCCAAACCAATCAAGACGAATCCGACGTCTTTGTACGCGTGCCCACTGGTGCGGTTACGGATGGTAAGAGGCGGATGCACAAATTCACGATGCACGTTAGCTCCCTGATGTCATAAAAAAACTTTTGATTGCTTTTAAATCGCGATAGTTTGCTACGCTTGCTGCAACATAATCTTATAAAACGATATGGCAACATTGTTTCTCTTTTAACACGCTCTTTTTATGTCTTCATCCTTCCTCCTACTAGGATACGTTTTTTTTGTGCACTTTTTTTTTTAGTTTCATAAAGCGGACGCTTATTAACTCTGCTGTGTATTTTCCCCTTTTAAAAATATATTCTATTTCTAGTTTGATCATAGTTTTATAACATGGAAGAAGTTTCAAGAAATAATAATAGTATAATATGAATAGGGAAAGAAACAGTTAATGGAAAATAACGGTTAATTCCAATGGCTTGAAGCCCTTGAATGTAATGGAGAAAATTTAAGTTGCAATTTATTTTTGTTATGCCTTACTTTTATATATTTATGTTTCCTGCTCTTCGTTGTTACAATTTTTTTATTTTACAAATTAGCATAAGCGTGAAAATAGTTTTTCTTTCATCTTAAAACGATTTAGTTTTATAAAAGGAATTTTAATATTTTGCTCTAATTATATGACTCAAGTTAAGACCTATTTAGATTGAAAAGAGTTAATTTTTTTTATCACCACATCTTACTACGCGTCCAGGCTATACGCGTATATAATAATAATTACTCTTATGGGGTAGAGATGAAGAAGGAAGCATTATAAAGGTACCGTAATACACCCGCATTTGTATGGATAGTGGTAAGCCATTTAGGAAAAACCACCTTCAATGGTCCTGGCCAGGATTCGAATATAGATCTCCCCGTCATCAGCAAGCCAGTCCAACATGAGATTGATGCCTTGAACTATCCGGCCACAGAAGTAAGTATTGAACGATAATCTAAGGGGCAAAGATAAAAAGGTAATCTTAGTGGAAATATGACTACATTTAGCAGAGAGAAAAGAGGGAATAAGCTAAGAAACTAGACTTCAGATTTCTGGAAAAACAAACAGTGCACACAAACGAGAATTAACCCCAACCCCCTGTGAACGACGAGTATACAAGTATGACTCCTAAGACCACTATGCCATCAGTGAAGATGGGCCCATAGCTTTAAAACATTTTGTGACGTTACAGACACGATAAAAAAAATTGACATGTCCTTTTTTTTTATAGTACTTTTTTTATTTATCTTGACAGGTTTTCGTCTTTCATTCGCTTAATTGCTTCTTTTGTGTTGATTTATTTTCTGTAGTCATCCCCAGAGAGAGTAACAATCTCGACAAGAAAGACTGAGCGTCTTTGACATTTTACAACTTTCAACGCTTTCAGCGCAGCAGAGTTCCATGCACTGAAGAGTTTGTCGAGTACATAGGTCATATACTTTCACAACATCCATCTATTCACGTGTACTTCAGCGTGTGTTGTATTATCACATGAATTAGTTCCTCGACGAGGACGTTCTCTTCAATTCCGTGGGGAAAAAAATATTGTTTACTGGACCAAAAATGAGATGTGTAGTTGATTTCTGGGAGAAAGAAACTTTTTTAAAAATTAATGGTACGGTACACCGCACATAGGTACTTTCTCCCGCTTTTATCTTAAAATAGAAATTTACTAAAAACTCGTAAGATTTGTGGAACAAAATAATAGGTATATACATTTTTGTAAAAACATTACACTTAGGATCATAAATAAAGTAAAATACACTGTTACTTACTCTATGGCAATAGGAACTAGAAAAACTGTTACAGAAAATTTGAGAAATGAGAAACATCTTTGTCCACCAAAGATGATAACAATCAAATTCATTTTCTAAGACCTGAGTTAAAAAGTATATATATTTGCTTATAGCTAAGAAATTATTGGTTTTATAAAAGTATATTTCAAATAAAAGATTTTTATCTTTTTTTTTTATTTATCTTGACAGGTTTTCGTCTTTCATTCGCTTAATTGCTTCTTTTGTGTTGATTTATTTTCTGTAGTCATCCCCAGAGAGAGTAACAATCTCGACAAGAAAGACTGAGCGTCTTTGACATTTTACAACTTTCAACGCTTTCAGCGCAGCAGAGTTCCATGCACTGAAGAGTTTGTCGAGTACATAGGTCATATACTTTCACAACATCCATCTATTCACGTGTACTTCAGCGTGTGTTGTATTATCACATGAATTAGTTCCTCGACGAGGACGTTCTCTTCAATTCCGTGGGGAAAAAAATATTGTTTACTGGACCAAAAATGAGATGTGTAGTTGATTTCTGGGAGAAAGAAACTTTTTTAAAAATTAATGGTACGGTACACCGCACATAGGTACTTTCTCCCGCTTTTATCTTAAAATAGAAATTTACTAAAAACTCGTAAGATTTGTGGAACAAAATAATAGGTATATACATTTTTGTAAAAACATTACACTTAGGATCATAAATAAAGTAAAATACACTGTTACTTACTCTATGGCAATAGGAACTAGAAAAACTGTTACAGAAAATTTGAGAAATGAGAAACATCTTTGTCCACCAAAGATGATAACAATCAAATTCATTTTCTAAGACCTGAGTTAAAAAGTATATATATTTGCTTATAGCTAAGAAATTATTGGTTTTATAAAAGTATATTTCAAATAAAAGATTTTTATCTTAAGTAGTACTCGAACTTTACAGTGATGAGTTATTTCGTATCTCATATAGTTGCAGAGGCATGATTTAAACATGAAAATGTCCTCTTTGTAAGTACCCTCAGAATGGTTTTAATGAGAAAATGAAAATTTTCATTTTGTTTATAGTGATAAACAGTGTCTAGATATAAAATTTGTTTAAAATCGTTAAAGCTAATTTTGAAAAAAAACTTTTTTTTCTCTGTTTTTGCCCTTAAACTAACCTTAAATATAGGGTTGGATATATAATTCCAAAACCCCTCGGGGGGACCTTATAAAACACCGGATATAAAGTTTTAGTCCAATGGGTAAATTAGTCTCGGCTCTATACCGAGGTACAGACAGACGGAATTGTGAAAACAACTGTTTTGGTTTCAGGGAGTCATGAAACGTCATCGAGTTTGATTGTTTTTTGACAATCACAATACTTTCTCTCCGAGTTGTCGAGATAAAGTAAGTTAAACAGTTTTTCTTTTAAAAGTTCAACAGCTTACCTATTTGTATTTTAACTTTTCTATAGTCATTATAATCACTTAAAAAAGTACATATCAAGCTATAACGTAAACAAGCATTGGGACCCCCACCTGAAACACGCCGTGACCCATAGGTTGAGAACCAGTAGGTAGAGAATCGAAGAGTCATAACGATCGAGCTAGTTTAGTATTCAAACGTTTCTTCATTACCAAGTGCTGTCACACAAATTAATAAATTCACTCTCTTCTTCCTTATCGTCGTTGGTGGCCATTACGAAAGGAATCAGACCATATGTAACTGGTTGAGGAAAAAAAGTAAGTCAAGCCATCAGAAGAGTAACCAGAGCAAAGCAATACGGTTTCGCTACTAAGATGATTTACAACCGCTCTCTTTCAATCATAAATAAAATTCATTGAATATTTATGAAAAGTGATCTCTCTTTTTTATTTTTCAACAAAGACCCGAGATGCACATTAACTTAATTTCGTATTTCAGTTCTCTCTTCACACTTAATTATATTCGTGCTCCAGATTCTTAAATTTAAAAGTTAATGTTTGGAAATGCTGTAGAAGAGTCCAATCACTCATTACTGAACAAAACTATACAAGCACACAGGACAGTTCAATTTTCATAGGAAGGGGCCTTATCTGACAGCTAGATCTACTTTCACGTATTTATACATCAAGTGATGTGAACTTCAGCTGTCAGTTTTGATATGTATTATCAATACCTATAAAATAACACTAATATATAAAGAAATATTGACAATGTTGAACTAAATAAAATGTTTGTATTTTATAAAAGACTCTTTCCGTGACAATTGAACTGTAAATTTACAGTCATATTTGTCTTTAATTTGTTGACAAGACTACTTCAATTTAAAACGAGCAATTAGAAAGTACGCGCGTATGATTTAGAAAGGTCGTAGCTATGATAAAATAGTTTTTCATCTCAAAAATACTTTTTTTTTTGCTATTATCGTCGATAATTCGATAATATCCCTTTCAGGACAGACGAATTATCCACAGCTGACACAGGATCTAGTGGTTTCTGAACCACACGTCAATCCAAATCAAGAGTTTTCTGTCAGTTTCAAGGAAAGAAACTCGTGGTTATCTCTTCACCCCCAAACCCCTCTATTATTGGTACATTTAAAGTTTACTTTCTAAAAATCAGGGACCGTCTCTGTGCTCTAGTGGCCTTGACTACAGATCCAGAGATTCAGGGTTCGATTCCCGGAGATTCCAGATGTTCTCTGAAACATTGTTCTGGAACTGTGTCCAACTCAGCCTCGTGATGACAAATGAGGAGCTATTTGAATAAAATAAAGTAGCTTCTCCGGTCTAGAAAACTGAGATTAATGGCCGTAGGGTTTGTTGTGATGACCACATGACCTCTTATATCCACAAATGTCGGTACTATTCTCACCAACATCTGGCGGCCGCTCGGTCGGTATAGCTCGCTTGAGGGCTCTGGCGCCATGGATTTTTTTTTTTACTTTCCACTACTTTNACTACTTTCGTTATTTCACCATCCATGCCTAAGCTCTTAAGTTAGTACAGACCACTCAAAGCAACACACGATGAGAAGAGTGAATTTTAAGGGACTTTATTATAATTATGTTGGACTGAGGATGGTAAGCCAATCCAACCGGTTGGTATTCCAAATACGTTTAGTAACGATGGGCTTTCTAAGCCTCTCTCTACACGAATATGGGTACACTTCTACTAAACTAACTCCTCATAGTGCCCTTTTGATTAAGCCACTACAAAGTATGGTGTTAAGCTTTCTAATTTAAATTTGATTTAACAGTGGGTTTAAAACTCTTGATATATTTAAAATGTAATTGTTTAGTTTGACCTCATGTCCGGGCACGCATTTAACTACACTAATGGGGTAAGGAAGACAAAGGTAAAACTCAGAGGAAGTGTACACGAATTTGCGAGAAAGGCGCGTGAGAAACTATTCAGGTTTAAAACACACTCAATATATCAGACCAGGATTCGAACTCCGACCTTCCCATAAACAAGCGAACAATATTAGACGAGATTGACGCTTAGTCAGTTTCCCCACAGATGAGCGTTCAAGATTAATCATAACATGACTTAAGGCGGCCGCCTAGGTCAGAGACACACGGCTTAAAATACAATGGCATGTGTCGTTTTCTGGAACTATTTCTTTAATATATCTAAACCTTTACTCCCTTTCGCCTTTCACCAACAGCCACCATTTGAAATGTGAACAAGAAAGAAAACTAAGCTTCTTATTTAAAGATAAAGAGGAAAGCTAGCTACTAGCTCTCAACTATCTTAACATTTTCTGCTGTGAACCTGTCAAGAAATTACTATATTTGTTAGAGAAAGGCTATATCTAGAGCACCTTTTAGTTTCCCCACAGATGAGCGTTCAAGATTTATCAGAACATGACTTAAGGCGGCCGCCTCGGTCAGCGACACACGGCTTAAAATACAATGGCATGTGTAGTTTTCTGGAACTATTTCTTTAATATATCTAAACCTTTACTCCCTTTCGCCCTTCACCAACAGCCACCATTTGAAATGTTAACAAGAAAGAAAACTAAGCTTCTTATTTAAAGATAAAGAGGAAAGCTAGCTGCTAGGTCTCAACTATCTTAACATTTTCTGCTGTGAGCCTGTCAAGAAATTACTGTATTTGTTAGAGAAAGGCTATATCTAGAGCACCTTTTAATCAAGCCTTGTTTTATATTTCCACAAATATGATTAAAAAGTAGTTTAAAATAATCTAATATAACATCTTCACACTTTTAGTTTCTTTAAATAAAACTACAACCATGCGTTTATTTGGGGGGAAAAAGTACCTTTATGTTGGCGTGAACCATGATTTGAAATAACACATCGTATAATTAAATATACTTGTCCATCAATAATGAAATACACTTGAGTCGCGGTTATCCGGCTTAAAGTGGTGACATTCCAGACCGGATGTACGAATTCCGAGTGTAAATAATTTTCAATTTGGGTTTGCCCACTTTTTTAAATTCTTCACAGAACATTCAACTTAAATCTAATAGAATCTCCCTATTTTATGATTGCGATGTAAAATATAAACACAGTGGTTGTATGGAGACAGTAAAAATTAAACGGGGAACAAATTAAAATCTTTACTATACATTACTTTATTTTGGAAATGAAGCTCCTACTAAGCAAGAACATCAATTGTAAAATAGAACGTCAAATGGATTATATTATATATTCAGTAAATGTTATGGACTGGTTTATTTTAAAACGCACTTGTTAACACCGATATCCGGGCCGGATGAACGAGACTTTAGTGTACAAACAAAATTAATCGCAGTGGGCGATAATGGAGATCTATTTTTAAAATTAGCCACGTCTGAGTCTTAAAGAAATATCACAATCCAATGGCTAGCTTCCTTCAGTGATTACACGTTTATTTTAAAGTCTTATTTATATCTAAGATGTTTTGAACAGAACAAAGAAAACGATATCAAACAAGGCGCATTGATATTATTTGAAGAGGCACGAACGTTTTAGCAATGCAGCCAGTTAGATGAGTACAGTTATATCCATGAAAAGCAGCAAATTTGTTGGGAAAGGATTGCTCCGTTTTTTCCCGGCCATTTTTTTTTTTTTACAATCGGGACTGTAGGATTATTATATTTAGAATAAAAACCGCTTCAGAGTTAAAGGGTCTAAGGAGTCATTCACGCAAAAGGCTGTATTGCCATGATGGGAATACCGAGGTTCATACCCCAGTCAGGTGTACTGGGAGAGATTTTTCTTTGATTGTTTTTCCTCTCTACTTCCATGTAAATGCGGGTACACCACCTCTAATTTTAACCTTCCAAATCCCTAACACATTAAGGTAATTAGATCGGTCGGAAGTGCGTCTGCCTAGTGATATAATGATTACGGGTTCGATTCCTGTTTGTCCGGATATGTAACATTGGTTTAATGTCGACTCATGGAGTGGATGATGCGTATCTTCAAATATTTTGTTAATGTGTGAATCTTATGTTTTAAAATAATTTTGTTCAAAAAGCGTGAGATAAATATTCATAATAATAATAATAATAATAAATTTCAGGCCACGCAATTTTCAAACGAAATAAATCCACTTCAAAGTGAACGAGACTAAATTGTTAATTACAGCTAATGAAGGGAGAGCTGGGCAGCACGACTGGCGTCATCAAATATTAGCATCGCTGGCGAAGGGGAGGGAAGGTGGCGGGGGAGAAGAAAACTGAAAAACTCAGAACCATTTAGCGCCAAAACGACCGGCGCAGGAGACGAGCTACGGCAGCCCCTGATAACTGTTCTCTAGGCTTCACTGCAACACAAACAAGAGGGAACGCTTTTTTTTTCTACACCCGTAGACAGTAAAGCTTGACCTGTGTGAAAAGTTCATTTTAGTTTTTAGCGTCTCGAGTTTACTGTCTGTACCTTTCAGATTGTAAGTATACAAATTATGTACCAAATATGCTAATGTGTGAATTTATAATAAATGTACCCGCATCTGTAAGCAGGAAGGCTAAAAAAACCAACCTAAGTACGTACACCCGACGTAAATTACGAACCCCGATATCCCAATTCAAATATGTTGTGAGAATTATGCTTTAGAACATTAGACAGTCATTACGAGCTAAAAACGTAATTTTCACTTAATGTTTACATTTATTTGAGGAATTTAAGGTGCGCTTTCTGAACCGGCTCATTATATAAGCAATACACGACTAATAAAATAAATCTAGAAAGGGCACAACACCCAGACCCCGGCTGTTAATTCATCACCACTGTGAAAGGGGAAACCCCTCATTTCACCAATGATGATTTTTTCTGCAATACCGGGAATCGAACCCAGAACCCTTAACTCTGTATATAGACACGCAACCGACTAAGCTAAGGTGTCGGGAAAACTTGATTTTTTTTTTAGTACCACGTCTTACTACCCGTTCGGGTTGTACGCATATGTACTAACTACGTTAGTGGTTTTAGAGATAATAGAGGATATATTTATAGGAAGTGTATCCACATTTCCGTGAAGAGAGTGGACAATTATTTTGGGGGAAAAACCTGAGCACACCCGACTGAGATATGAACCTCAATCTCCGTCTAGTCTACTATGAGATGAGCGCGGTAGACCATGCGACCACCGAAGCGGGTTTGAACGATCTTGACCAAGGCTGACTATGTATTGGTATATTATGTGACCTATTATTTTCAAACACAAAATCTTAACTTCGTGCAGAACACCACTAAACCCTAGCAGTTTTTTAAATATATAATTATACATATCGAGTAAGGGGAACAAATGGCACATTCTGAAACTGCAAGTCAGTAAATTTTAATTTGGATTTGGAGGGTGGTTTATTAGATACAAAATAATATAAAAACATTGATTATATTAAGTAACTTCATTTATTATAATGGAGTTGTCTTTCATCTATACAGTTGAGAATTATCGACTTAAATATTTTGACAACTGAGAAAATGGAGGATAAATTAATTGAAAAATTAAAATCAAATTTACTAACAAAGCTTGGCTTCAGAATGGTCCAAATGCACCAATATAAAATTGACCTAGACACCACCAGAGATAGAACCAGGGATCCCATAGGAACTGTAAGTAAAGTTTTATCCCCTAAGCCATCCAGATGAACGTTTATCCATAAATTGTCATTTTCTGAACATTCAGAGTGTATATATGCTTTTCACCATTGTGTATAAATTTAATCTTTTAAGCTTTTACAAGGAAAGTTTTTAAGCCACGATCGAAACTCTTGAAAGTTTCAGCAATGTCGATTGTTTATTCCACGCGATCACTGTTTACACAGCGTGTGTTGATCCTAGCAGTGCCGGGCTTACTTGGGGCACATAGATGGGAGAGGAATTAAGTTGATTAAATATGGAGCAGGATACTTTTGGAGGTTCTAGACTGAAGAGGAACTGAGTAGATTATAATTAATATGAAGCATGATACTTTTGGAGGCTCTAGACTGGAGAGGAACTGAGTAATTATAATTAATATGAAGCATGATACTTTTGGAGGCTCTAGACTGGAGAGGAACTGAGTAATTATAATTAATATGAAGCAGGATACTTTTGGAGGCTCTAGACTGGAGAAAAACTGAGTAGATTATAATTAATATGAAGCATGATACTTTTGGGGGCTCTAGACTGGAGAGGAACTTAGTAATTATAATTAATATAAGCATGATACTTTTGGAGGCTCAATACTGGAGAGGAACTGAGTAGATTATGATTAATATGAAGCAGGATACTTTTGAAGGCTCAAAACTGGAGAGGAACTTAGTAATTATAATTAATATAAGCATGATACTTTTAGAATATTTAAAGTGTAGTCTAGAGGAACTGGGCATAGCTCATTTACGGTGGGAGTGTAGGTAAGTGGCAGCAAGCAGACGGTTCTTTACCGCACACATTATATAAAGGTATTATTAGAAGCGTTTGATCACACTTTTTATTGATAATAAAGAGTATTATTTATGAATATGTTGGCCATTAGTAACGTTCAGCCAATGTTTACAGTAAACAACCTTCTACCATCTGTCACCTACATTCCTGCCGCAGATTAGCTATAGATTAAATATAAGCAGGATCTAGAATGTAGAGGAAGTAAGTAGTCATATTAGTAATAAAATGACATTATTACAGACAAAGTTTGCGTATGAAATTTATCGTTCCCCTATTTACTATTGGAAAGGTTAGACGAGAGGTTAGCACTCTTGATAGACTAGTGAATCCTTAGTTGATGACACCGGTGTTTTCTTTCCTAGTAATAGGGTTAACACCACACCCACATTGGAGGCCAAATGTAAGTTCTGACTAGTATGGTTTGCCGGTGACGGGAAGTTTGGAGTTCGAATCGCGACCGGGTTGTTTTTACTAAATGATTTCCTACGCTCCCTACACGAAAATACGGGTACATTTCCTCTCAACTCTACCTTACTTGTCCCTAAAGAATCAATATGCAGTTGAATTTCATAAGAAGGGGCCTTTATAAAAGAAAAAAAAATGTCTAGATTGATAACATTTTAATATTTGATTAGTGTTATATATATATATATATATATTGACATGTTGGTCACGTGACCTGACGTATGAATATGGGAACGTAGATCTAGTAGCTTTTATATCTGTCAGATAAGGTTATTCTTAAGGACATTTAACTGTAGTTAAATGCCGGTAGACTAAATGGGTTGGGAGACGCAGAGGATATTATGTTTTTTAAGCTCCAATATTGAAACATCCTCACCAAGTTGACGTGTAGAGTGTGTGTGTGTGTGGTTCTTTGTACGCCCTTGGCTCAAGTTCTCTCGGCGAAAAACCCCGCCAAGTACACCCGATGCCAAACACTGATCCACGATGTAAAGTTTGACAAGGTACCCTCTAAGGGGCGTTGAGTGAGAGAGAGAGAGAGTAAAGTAATTATAAGAACAATCAATCATCCAGCTCCAAAAGGTTATCCACAGCCGAGCAGTAGTAAGGCTACAAGGACCCGGGAGATCACTATCTAACGAAGAACGTCGCGAACATTATTGAACATGTGATTGGGACGGAAAGTAACGCGAGTTGGGGTCAATATTTTTTAAGCCAAAATAGATAAAATATTACTATAGAATAGAGATGACAATCTGTATCAAGCGAACACTACTTGGGTGTCATGAAGCCATGAAGAATAAATGGTATGATGCACCGCACAGACTTCCTCCGAGGTTGACTGATTTTTCTTGAGCAATAAAAATCTTTAGTACAACTTCCTTCGGAGGGGAAGTAAAGCCATCGATCCTATGTCAATTGTGGCATGTATAAAAACCTTGGAATTTATGTGAAAATACCTTTCCCGGTAAGATTGGTAAGCTTTTTCACGCTCGCTCATAGAGATGCTCATGTGCTTATATAATCAGTCGGTTCAGAAAGTGGAAGTTAATTACCTCGAAAGGTAATAAAAAACGCTTCTTTCTGTAGTTAGAGAAAATAATAATAATATCTAGCACCACGTCTTACCACCCGTTTGGGATATACGCTTTAAGTACTAATTACTCTAATGGATTAGGAATTGGGAAGGTTGAATTAGAGGAAGTGAACCCGCATTTGCGTGGAGGGAGAGTGGAAAACCATTTAGGAAAGACCACCCCCAGTTCACCCGACCGATATTCGAACCTCGATCTCCTCGTCCTCAGCAGTCGGGCTCAACACGACAAGCGTGTTAGCCAACTACGCCACCGAGGCGGGTGTTAGAGAAAATAATATTTCGAAAAGAGCATCGCTAGCGCAATGTACACCAACATGGATTTTTTTATTTATTAGAAAAAATTATTCACAAGTTTTTATTTGCTAAAAATTATGTACATGTACAATGACAATAACAGTTCTTATCTTATATGTGATGTATATACATTACCAGGCAAAGGGAAGCCAGTATGTACCTACGTTTTAGTTTTTTGTTACATACGTCTCTCGAAGATGTTTATTGATATAATAAAACATAGCATTATAAGTAATAACTTTTAAACTAAAGAAAGTAGTTGTAAGTGAATAGCAACCAGCTTCCTAAATTTATTAATAATCGATAGTGAAAGTTTAAATAAAAAATTAAAATTAACATATTTTTAAATGCTGTTAAAACATGTTTTTCTTAATATTAGTTCATTGTAATTGATGATGAAATTAACGTTCTGTTAGGTTTTATTTGACTTTATGTAACCCAGTGTTACCTTGAACTTGCAACGATAGAGGAGAGTTTTAGTAAGTATTTTTGAGTTTCAACTTTTTCTCTCTCTCTCATTTTATTATTGTTCCTCTATCTTCTCTATTTCTCCTATATAAAAACAACATATTCACAAATACACAGCAAACAGATATACTAAGGAAATAATCCCCTTTAAGATATATATTTTTGTTCTACTTTTTCTAATAAAAGTTATAGTCACCATACTTACTGAGCATGCGGACACCGACAGTTTTTGAATATTTGTCACGAGAATCGCATAATTTGAAAAGGAATTTTCCCTGTCATTTAAATAGTTTCTTTACAAATCCCACTAGGCTCACGGGAGCTATTAAAAGCCTGTAGAGATTACTGTGTGTATGAAATTAAGTTAAATGTATCTACTGAACAGATATATATTATTTTGGCCATAAAAAGTTTTAAATGACAAAAACTGCTGCTGATGAGGACCTTGACTCACCCACCCTCTAATACCACCTTAACCTACAGAATCAAGAACAAGTTGACATTTCATCGCATCATCTGGCGACGTGTCATCAACTGTTGTGTTCACTAACAGGTGTACCCTCTGGGACAAGGTTTTATTTACATTCTTTTAAGGATTAACTATGGTGGAATCTTGGTAAAAATAAAGTTTAAAATTGATAATAAAAATTATGAATTCGTTCTATTCATATTCAATCAGCAATGATAGGAGCTATCTAAAGTGATTGTTAAATATTTTTTTTATCAAAACCCTAAAACTTGAATAAATGAGTAAAAGTACTTTATGTACCAATGTATATTGTAGCTCCATAACAATATTTGTTTTATAGCTATGAACTGTTAAGTTCAGAAAGCACGAATCTTTTTCCCACAAGCCTTAAGGTGGGATGGAAGGGGACGTGAAGAAAGGCCAGTGTTTTTTTGCAGTTCTTATGGCAAAACCTTTTTTTGCCAAAATAAATAAAATATTGCTCCAGTAGAAACAAAGAGTTTAATTTTCTTCGCGCCAGATGAAGGGAAAGGGTGCTTCTCACTGGAGCCTCATAGTAAATCAAAGAACGGTTACGCCAGATGATGAGAAAGGGTGCTTCTCGCTGGAGCCCCACAGTAGTTCAAAGCATGGTTACGCCAGATAAAAAGAAAGGTTGCTTCTCGCTGCAGCCCTACAGTAGTTCAAAGAACGGTTACGCCAGATGAAGAGAAAGGGTGCTTCTCGCTGGAGCCCCACAGTAGTTCAAACCATGGTTATGCCAGATGAAGAGAAAGGGTGCTTCTCACTGCAGCCCTACAGTAGTTCAAAGCATGGTTACGCCAAATGAAGAGAAAAGGTGCTTCTCACTGGAGCTCTACAGTAGTTCAAAGCACGGTTATGCCAGATGAAGAGAAAGGATGCTTCTCGCTGGAGCCCCACAGTAGTTCAAAGCATGGTTACGCCAGATGAGAAAGGGTGCTTCTCGCTGGAGCCCCACAGTAGTTCAAAGCACGGTTATGCCAGATGAAGAGAAAGGGTGCTTCTCGCTGGAGCCCTACAGTAGGTTGGAGCTTGGTTACACCAGTTTAAGAGAAAGGGTGCTTCTCGATGGAGCCCTGCAGTAGTTCTGAGCTCAGCCATGCTAGTTGAGCACACCCGCTCCTCCCATTTTATGACTATATTTTATAGGAGCGACTCCCATCGCTCCAACACATCCACATTATTATAGAGACGGGCATCTTACTATTGGAAATTGGAACAAACAGGTAATGGAAGAGTGGTAACAGTCAAAACAGTGTTTCACTTTCATAACAGCTCGGGGGAAATAGCCGAGTGGTGGGCTACACCGGTTACGTGGTGGACCCTGGTTCAGTTCTGATGGAGCCTAAGATAATTTTATTGTTGGTCTACGAGCTTTTTATATTACAAGAGTTTACAAAATCTTGCCATTAGGTTCGAATTTAGTGATAAATTTGCTGTGTTTATAGCACAATTTAATAACACACAAGCATGTGAGCGAGCGAGCGACTGCGTGGTCAAACTGGCAAGCGCGTGATTAGCATATAGCTCTCGATAGTTGTTGATGAGGAGACAAAGGTGCGAATCTTGGCTCAGTGAACTTAGGGGAGTTTTTGACAAGTGATTTATTGTTGTGTCTTGTGAATGTGGGGAATGCCAGGCCTCCACCATGGTTTGGATTCCACGTTAAACTGTAGGTCCTCCATTTCATCTCACAATCACCCTACTATTACACATTAGCGTACGTGCGTATAACCCGAACGGGTAGTAAGACGTGGTACTAATAATAATAATAATGATTTATTGTTGCGGTTTTCCCATCCTCTCTTCACGCTAATGGTGATTCTTATTTGTAAAGGCCTACACTGATTATACTATTGAAGTATTTTAACATATCAGTTTTATATATGTATATACACATATATGGTTTATGATCTTACCAATTAAATTAGGGCGTTAATAGTAAGTGTGTTAAACCTATCGATAGTTATAAAAAAAGTCAAATATCATGTCAAAATGAGAAGTTTTCCCAGCACTCAATGAACCAACATACAATAATATTTGTAAACTAGACTGTACTGGTTCGAGCGCGCTCCAGTCTGGCCGTACCCTAATAACACAAAATAACCCGCTTAGGTGACCGCGGGGTCTAACGTGCTACTCTCGCCAGTAAACTGCCGATGACGGGTAGATAGAAGTTTGAATCTTGGTCGGGTGTACTGAGAATTGATTTCCATTCTTCCTCTGTGCAAATCGGGTACATTTCCTTTTAATATAACCTTCTTATTCCTAAGGCTATTAGATCAATTAGTACATAGGCGTATAACCCGAACGGGTATTAAGACGCGGTGCTAATAATAATATCGAAGTCTCTTTGGTCTCAAACAAATGAAGACGTTAATTTACATTGATAATTGCGGGGAGGGAGAGTGGAAAACCATTTAAGAAAAACCACCCCCAGTTCACCAGACCGAGATTCGAAACTTGATCTCCCCATCCTCAGCAGTCGAGCTCTACACGACAAGCGCGTTAGCCAACTACGCCACCGAGGCGGGTTACATTGATAATGAATTATAGCTCTTGTCCCTATTGCTCAGTAACGGCTATCAGCAACTTACTTGTCTAAAATAACAGCATGGAAGAAGGGAATAGAGAACATACAATATGAAGATGTTAGGATTTTTTTTCGAGCTACGAGATACGGTCGTTTACCCACTAAACAGAGATATCACGTGAGCGTGGGGATAAAAAAAAACACAACTTAACCTACTTGTTGTCCAAAAAATATCTTCAAAATTACTAGCTAAGCATAATAATCATATATGGGTAAATTTATGATATTAAAAAAAATCTGTTTAATTTAAAATAAAACCGCACCAGTGTGCATGCAGGAAGAGGTGTCAGTTTCGTCTAGTCTAGATGGGAAGGTTGGGCACTAATTTTAGCCGGGTGTTCTGAGTGGGTTATTCCTAAATGTTTTCTCCCCTATCCATGTACCCAAACGTGGGGACAAACCTTCTAGATAATGCCTTTCTCTTCTCTAACCCATCAGCGTTAATATGTAGATATTCCAAAGGGGTAGTGAGATTCGGTGAATGTGAACAACAATTTGAAAGACAAAAACAGAGGATTGAGACATTTAGAAAATAAAAATGTATCCCTGTTTTTTATTATTTTTGATAAACTTAATATATTTTAAGGTTAACTCATAATATATTATATTTACTTATCTGAATTATCGATCGTTACAAGATTAAAGTTTGGTAAAATTAAATTTGAAAACGTTTCTCGTATGCGATGAATCGCCTTCAAGGACCCCCTTCTTCATTCCTACAGATACGGAGTAAACTAAAGCTTTTAACACAATGTGGAGGCATTACTCGAGAACACAAAGAGAAACAGTGAAAAGAAAAAAAAATAAGAAGGAAAGGGGTGGCTTTCAAAGAACTTTATATACCTTGGCACCAAAACCCACTGGGAAACATAACTTTATACTTTACGTTTTAAATTTTGAGTGAAGTAATGTACATACGTAACAATGTGTTATGGCTCAGGGTTGGCCAACATTTATATCATCGTCGTTGGTAGTGGTGGAGGGGGGAAGAAGGGGGTATAGTCAGAATGTTTTAAAGGTTGGGTTACTGGGAACACTCAAGGTTTCCACTATCTACAATGAATTCCATGGGGTTTTCAGAATTTCAAGATGGAATTGACAAATATTCCAGTGTTTTTTTCTAGTTTTCCGTTGTTTTTTCTGCTTTTTCTCAGACAGAAATGTCCTGTGTTTTCCCCGTTTTTTCCCCAAAAACAAAAAATCCCGGTGTTTTACCAGTAATGACAGGTTTCAGGGATTGTGGAAACCCTGACAACATGTAAGGGTAAAATCTAATGTCTTTTCAACGGAATTTCTATCGTGAACATAGTGGAATTTGAGTATAAAGCTTGAGTCACACGTTTGCCGAAAATAGAAAGCAAAATCTGCCTCAGTGGCGCAGCGATTCACACGCTGTATGTTGGCCCATGATGCATTGCAATGCTAGCTTAAAACAGATGATTATCAACATATTTTATTTTCTAGTGGATAAACATATCTTTCACTCTCCCGATGTATGTTTTCAAATTATATTGCTGTGTTGTGGCACAATCCAATAGATCGATACACATGTTTTACATTAACGGGTTATTTAAAATCTAATCACAAATTGTTTAATGCCAACGAAGCTGTCTGCTAGCTTCTGACTGAACAGCACATGCGCACCGTTTTGAGATGGTTGATTTTAAGATTTGATTGGTTCTACTGTGCCGAACATCTCAGGCAGAGCAGACGAAGTAGAGACGAGTTGAACTTCAGTGGAATAACTCACGCCGATTAACCGGAAATCTTGTGATTGGCTTAGAGCTCATCACGTGACCAAATTTCTGTGTGTGCGCTAGTTTTTCGGTGAACGTGTGACTCCTCAGTGACTTTTTTGAAAAATAAAAGTCCTGTTTGAATTACACGAAACCAACGACATGTATTCAAGAACTATTGAGCCTACTTATGCATAAAAAATTAAAATGTGAATACCCAATATCACCTCTGAGGTAACTGCGTGACTTAAGGAGAAAAGTTTTATATTCACTCTCTTTCTTTTGGTTAATTTTTAGCATTTCTCTTGGTTTTTCAGTTATGTATAAATATGGTGTGCTTGGTGTAAGAATAAACAACTGGCAACATCGAAGAACCAGTGTTGCAAAATTTGTCTTACATACAAGGGAATATTGACCAGAGAAAAACAGAGAATTACAACGCTGTTTCTCAATAGTAATCATGCAGTCCCCTTAAAGATAATATTCAATATACTGAAGCGATATTTTATTTATTTTGCATAAAAGGTTTTTTTGATATCAAAAACATAAAAATACAAACCTTCAACTCTTGATTCCTTCTATCCCACTTTAAAACTTATCTCACCCTAATATGACAATTGTGTGAAGAGTGTTTAGCCATTTATTCTGCGGCTGTCATTTTTGACAGATAGTATTGACAGCTGGGAGTCAGTTATGGTGGTCTTTAATCAACGATGCGGCGATTATACATATTTTCTCGCTACTCGTATATTTTATATTAAAGAGGGATGAGGATGGTTAACATTTAGAGAAAATGTAATCGCGTTTGCGCTGAGTGTGTGGGAAATTATTTAGAGGGGGAAAATACCCGCAGTACACCTGGTTGGGACTCAAGCCCCGACCTACACGTCACCGGCAAACCAAACAAGATGAGACTGATGTCTTTTTCCGCGTGTTCCCTCTATGGTGAGCTAGGCATAGTTGTTTTGTAGGGAAGAGAGTATTTTTGTAAGATCGATGTTCGAATCTCGGTCGGGTGTGTTGTGGGTGTTTTTCCAAAATGGTTTTCCACTCTCCCTTTACGAAAGTGTGGATGCACTTACTATAATTACAACTTCACTGATCCTTAAAACCATTAACGTAATTAGTACATAAGCGTATTATAGCCCAAATGGGTAGTAAGACGAGGTGCTAAAAAAAACTCCATGGTGTGGGCCCGTAAGCGAGCTATACCGACCAAGTGGCCGCCGTCGTTAGAGACGATAGTACCAACATTCGCTTATTGAGGGAATCATGTGGTCAGCACAACAAATTTAATTTACATAGGTATTCATACGTCAAGTCATGTGATATGCAGCTGTTACTTTTGATACCTATTAAATAACACTTTTTCTTAGCACCGCGTCTTACTAACCGTTCAGATTGTACACATATGTATCAAATACAATAATTAGCTAAGGTTGAGGAAGGTTGAATTTAGAAGTGTGGCAGCGTTTGCGTGGAGGAAGAGTGGAAAACTATTGTGGAAAAACCTACCTTCAGTACACCTCAATCTTTCTGTCATCAGCAGTCTAATCTATTGCACGAGTGCCGCCCTAGACCATGTGGACACTGACAAGATAATAACACTAATAATAAAATAAGTAACACGCTATTAATGTTGATATCAAAACAATATTTTTGTATTTTCTAAAAGGCCTTTCTTCCTAAGTAAACAATAACAGGAGGCAAATCTACTAAGGCTTGTATTACCGAAGTTTTTATATCTAAACTTTTTTTGGTCAAAATAAATCAAATATTGCTCTAGTATAAAAACAGAGTTTAATTTTCTTCAGATTATGATTTAAACAGTTGTTGAATATCTCTCAAGGGTGTCCTGGAATTTAATGACTACTTTTTCTCTTCATTTATAAAGTTTCTCATCTAATACCGTCATGTTCATGACAGACATTAAACAACTGTTGTATCACCATGGAAATAAAATTAAACTCTATGTATGTAATGGATAAATATTTTATTTAATTTGGTAAAAAAAATGTTTTGCTATAAAAACTACAAAACAATGCCCTCAACTCACGGTCCCTACACTCCTACCTTAAGATTCAAGTATTACATGTTCTGAGAATGTCAATATTTTTATATCACGTGAATTACTTAGTGTATAATATGCACATACTAAATGCAGAGTCATATCCGGTTGAAACAATCGCAACGCTTCTCACCAATGGACATTCTCGTCCAAGACACTCATCTATTGAAATTAAATGTAATCAACAGTTTGTATGATTTATTCACGTCACGTTTTCCCCTCCTCATCTGATCAGCCTTGCTGATCATGACGTTACGGCTACGTTATATAAATCTGCGAGTTTAAGGGAGTGGTCATACTTTAATTAAAAACGTCAGGCAGCGTCCTCTTATAAAGAACGTTACATAGAGTAGGCTAAAGTTAATATTCATCCCAACATTGAGGACTTCGGGCACCCCTGGTGTAGGAGGTTACGTCTAGGGTGAGCCCAACATAGTAAGAAGTGAAGGGCGAGGTTTGATGCACCATTCTGACGAGATCTTATCGCGAATAGGTGATCTAAAAGGCAGCCCGTGAGAAGAAGGATGTTTCATAGCTCTTAAAAAAAAAGTGTGGCACTTCCGGGTAAGGTAGTACTCGAGATGGAAAACCACCTTGGGAGGGAATAGAGGGGTGCGCCTACCGGGGAAGTGAGACGCGTTTCAGACGTCCATAGATCTCACGTTATTTAAAAATGGTTTTATTATTTTAAAATAATATGGTTCATGCCAAAATGGAGGAATAAAAACCTTGCGTTTTAAGTTTCATAATTAAAAATTATAATAATTAAAAAGGTGAAATTATCTTGTTTTCAATTACAAGTCACACGAAGTGAGATCAAAGTGGCAATAAACTTTGATCTAGACTTCATAAAAAAATTAACAGAGCAACAACCAACAACAGTTCCACTCGTCCGTCACATACTCAATCTTAAAATATGTGTGAAGAAAGATCCAGAGCAAGGGACGAACCCTGGTTAGCTCATTGGTTAAAACAATGGCGTACTAAAGCAAAGGTCCCGGGCTAGATTCCCATGACTAGGTTTCATTTTTAAACTAATTTAAATAAGTTAAAAAAGAGTTAATTAATCCTTGGTGCCATTTACAATTAGTATTTTGTTTGTCATGTCTTATCACGTCGCAAAAAAACGAAGAGAATACTTTTTTTAGTAAATGACTTATATTAATACAAATTTGTCCCTTTTCTTAAAATGATTTTACTACCCTCCTAACTACATAAGTCTATATAATTCATTCTATAAATTGATTAAAATGGTTATTTCAAAGTCTAGGTCTTCATAAATTGCATTCGAGATATTAAAAAATAAAATCTTTACGAATCTTGAATCTCTCGAATACCGTAACATTTGAAAATTCGAGGATTCAAGCGTTCCATCTATAGTTTTTTTGTTATAAAATGTGTAAAATTACTGAACTTAGCTCGCGTTCCCTTACAATCTACCTTAAGGGTACCGTCAACTTGAAGGGAAATATCCTTACACTGCTGTATTCTTATGGGAATGCCAGTTCTCAAGCTTAAAAACCTCTTAATACAATCCTTAAGAACGTTCATCATAGCAGGCCCAACTCATCTCCCGGCTCGCGTGAGGTCTGGGAGTAAAGGGGAAAAGAAAACACCTACGTTATGTCAGAAATGTGTGCAGTGCATTCCTATTTGAATGATTACTCGACATTTTCCGCGGTGACGATGGAAGACAAAGCGACGAAGTTTCTTGTTAATAACTACAGTACGTATCTATTATGACAGAATGAAGATTTGTGCACAGTGCTTAGCTGTGAAGCCATTCAAAAATGGTCAAAAATGGCCTTTTCAACGCAGTTCTTATCCAAATATAATTTAATCTTGCACCAATGTTCAGTATTAGGATCTTGTATTGACTCTTTATATCCATCCATTGATGTTTAATCAGAAATGATCCATGTGCAATAGTGTTCGTGTAAATGTAAAATTTCGAGCCGAATGTATTACAGAAGATTGACATGTGATGCAAGCTCTTAATAATTATTTAAGATCTCGCCGGCTACATAATAATATGAGTGATTAATGGACGTGGTGTGGTAGCTTCCCAGAGTATCAACCTGCCTTGCAACTTATGTGATTTTTTTTTTAGTATTAAAGTTTAAATATTTTCTTTTTAACTTAAATTTGTCATCTTAATAAAATTCGAGGATTAGAATTTGTATTCGATACTAGAAAGAAAATTTAGAATTTCGATTCGATAAATATAGGCATCGCGACAAATATTTGAGAACCGTTGATATTACTGTGCACAGAAAATTAAGTTAGACGTAACCACTGTAAAAACTGTAAAAATGCAGAGCTGTGCATGTGTAAGTAAATCTTCCCCCATAACTTGAAAGCAGACAAAAAATGTTTTTCCTTCGCAAGATACAAATTGAATAACACCTCAACGTGTTGCAATTTATGTCTCAGATGTTTTTGAGTGTGAAATGCGTCCTTCAACAACTTTTTTTTTTTTTACTAACATCCACCACCCCTCTCTTCCCCGCTTCTCAATTTACTAAGTGCGTTTTGTTAAGTAATACTAGTAATGCTGAACTTTTTGTTTGTTCGTCAAGTATGAAACATGAGTTTGATGGAGAGGGGATGGGGGGTGGGAGGAACAGAGACATGAGGTAGGTTCTGAGAGAGTCCATTGTTCAAAAAAAAAAAGTCGCATACAAACACGTTACAAAACTGTTGCAGCACGACGACGCGTCGTGTACACTCAGTAACAAATAATGTTGCTTCGGTTATCTTCTTATGGTACTTTTTAATGCCAGTAATTTGTGATTGGTGACTTAAATGGTCTATTTATTTTATCACCCTTACCGACTGTTCAGGTTATACGCATATATAATTATTACTCTAATAAGGTAGGGATGAGAAAGAAAGCATTTTAGAGGTAATATAGCTGCATATGCGTAGAAGGAGAGTGGGAAACCATTAATGCACACAAAAACACTCAGTAGCCCTGACCAGGATTCGAACCCCGAAATTCCAATCATCAGCAGTCCCATCTAATATGAGAGTGACGCTTTAGAGCTTAGACCATTCGGCCATCGAAGCATGTTTTAAACTATATAAAAGAGGGGGTTGAATTTTAAATAAAACACACCAACATTTGTCCGGGGAGAAGGATGGGATGACACACATGTTAATTACAACCCCCAATATGTACGCTATCGGGGATCGAATCCCAGTCGTCAGAGTCAAGTACACCACCTACACCACACTAGGTTCCAAATATAATTTAGTAACACACATTTTAATATTAACGACGTTGCCTACTTAGAGATTTCGAAGCTATTTTGCGAAGCGTGTTGCATTTTAACTTAACGCACCTCAGCAGTCCAAGCAATATCACACTTATAATTCATTCACGACCTAAGTTTACTTAGATGACAGCTCAAAATGTTACTCGAAGTAATTCCTAATATATCACTACGCCAACAGCTGACATCTATCACTTTGGATGACTGTAATGAAAACAGATGGTAATATATTAATGTGATATTTAACCATAGTAATTTAGGCCAATATTATTTATATAGTTATATGAGGACAGACACAAAGTTTATTTATCATTTTATTCCACTTTAAAAAAATATTCACACCATTTTCACAAAAACTGCCAACGAATATAGCTTCAAAATGGCAATTGACGAATCTAAACCATATGATTGAACATAACGGTAAACACGTTTTTTACAATGATGCAGACACGCAGCTGATGAAAATATTTTATTCGGTTAAATATTTCAAAATACGATAAAATAATCATAAAATCATTTATTGTATGTAAAAAAAGACAAGAATTTTCTCTTTTCCAAGTAAATACGATGCCTGTATTAAAAGGTATTGATGTGTGCACTATATTACACAAAATCAGTAACGTTCCTAAACGAAGAATAAGTACTTTTAATTATGTTTAAAATATTGTTTCGAGTTGGATAAAAATAAATTAATTAAAAAAATAAAATAGTATGAGAAAACTTAAGTTTACGCTATTTTAAATGTATATACATTTATAACAAAACTGTGATATTTTACAAGTGTTGGCACCCAAAACCTAAACATATGATTTTCGAACTGTCATCCAGGTAAAAACCTATCGTGGACGGACTTTAGACACCAACATACAAAATAGAAAGAGAGGGAAGAAAATGAGTAGTTCCCCCTGGGCGGGCTCTTGTTTATGTACTGATAGTCCTTACCCTCTTCCTCTGAAGAGTTTACACAATCACTTGAATATTTGAGCCTTTAAAACAATAATTTGTTTTTGAATTTGACCTTTCTCTGGTTTCCTATTCTAAATAGTCAAATGCCACTACGGACTTTATTAATCCACATCCTGGCAGGAAGATTCCTACAAGCCATTTTTGTCACCAAGACAAATAGCCTAAGCCGTAGAGGAGTTATAAAAAATAAGTTTACAAAAAAACCACTTAAAGATAAACATAATAATTTTGTGACACTGTAGAACTATTTTTAGAATTATTTAAAAATTTGAGATCTCGGTTTCAATGTTATATCTTTAAAACTCGCTGAATAAAACTTAAATTCATTAACATGAAAAATCCTATCTTTAACTTCCGTGACGTCATATGTAGACGACGTCGTTCATTCTGTTGCCCATGTAATTATTAGACGATTCCATCTTTCTTTCTCTAATATAGAAACTAGCACTTGTGGTCAATATGCACCAGGTTACAAGACTGCAGTAGATTGGATTGAGAGTAGAAATAATAGTTCTGCCCTTATGGACGAGTGGTTAGGGAGGTTAAACAATGACGAAAGTTTCGCCCCTGATTATACCCTACATACGAGCGGTTAAATGGGCGCGTGTGTGCGTGTGCGTGTGAAATAAGGAAGGTCCTTGCTAATTGGCTCGGGCCTAGTTTTCACGCAACGATATTAATGTAACATTAGAACCTACAAAACAAAGCGAGGCAGAGTTAGAAGAAAGTGTAGTTATAATGGACTTCTACTAGCCTCGTTCTCATGTACTCGGCGGAGACGGAATAGAACAAGCGAACAATGGCTTCCTGAAGGAAATGAACGGCACCCGGTTCTCACCCACCGAACACCCACCGAGGACGACGAGGAGAAAAAACACCTGTTTTGTTCAAGAGTCCAGTTTTCGTAAGGAGGGTATTTTACTTACGAGATTACTCTATGGTATTGGGAACTCAAAAGTTCATTGCCACATTAAAAAAGTATCCTATCACTATATTGAGCTAGTTCTATCCAGTACACTTCATTACACCCTCACTATCTTGAGCTAGTTCTATCCAGTACACTTCATTACACCCTATCACTATCTTGCACTAGCTCTATCCAGTACACTTCATTACACCCTATCATTATCTTGCACTAGTTCTATCCAGTACACTTCATTACACCCTCACTATCTTGAGCTAGTTCTATCCAGTACACTTCATTACACCCTATCATTATCTTGCACTAGTTCTATCCAGTACACTTCATTACACCCTCACTATCTTGCACTAGCTCTATCCAGTACACTTCATTACACCCTATCACTATCTTGCACTAGCTCTATCAGTCTACCTTAATACACTCGGAAAATAAAAATATGTTTTTTCCCCTTTACATTGATAACATTTGGCATATTATTTTATAAGTATCGATAAGATCTATCAAACGTGGCAGCTACAGATCACATGAAATGACGTATGAATAAATTAAAGTAAATCTAATTTCTAGCTTTCAGTTAAGGTTCTTCCTAAGAAAATTGAACTGTAGCTCTGGAGGCTTACAAAAAAAAGATGTGTGTTCTTCACGTCTTACTAATAGTCAAGCCACCTTTATTCCTCCAGAAAACCGGACCAGTTGAGTTTAAGCAGAAATGATCCACGTGCAATATTATTATTATTATTAGCACCGCATCTTACTACCCGTTCGGGTTATACGCACTTACGCTAATGTGTAATGGCAGGGTGATTGTGAGATGAAATGGAGGACCTACAGTTTAACGTGGAATCCGAACCACGGTGGAGACCTGGCATTCCTCACATTCACAAGATGTCTTGTCAGAGGTGAAGGAAGGGTTTGGTAATCAGATAAATCTTTGCCGGGACCGGGGATCGAACCCCGGCCGCCAGCATAGAAGTCTGACANTATTATTATTATTATTAGCACCGCGTCTTACTACCCGTTCGGGTTATACGCACTTACGCTAATGTGTAATGGTAGGGTGATTGTGAGATGAAATGGAGGACCTACAGTTTAACGTGGAATCCGAACCACGGTGGAGGCCTGGCATTCCTCACATTCACAAGATGTCTTGTCAGAGGTGAAGGAAGGGTTTGGTAATCAGATAAATCTTTGCCGGGACCGGGGATCGAACCCCGGCCGCCAGCATAGAAGTCTGACACCTTACCCCTAGACCACCAGGTCACCGACGTGCAATAGAGTTGGTGTAAATTTACTATTTGTAGCGGACTGTATCACGGAGTTGATTGGTCATGTGATGCACGCTCTTAAAGGCTCACCAAAAAAACAACACCAGACCCTACATAGTCTCACCATATCAATAAATTTAAGTGATCAATATCATATTAGCAGTGATATCAATATAGGAAAAGTACCCTTCTACCCCTCCATTACCTCGCTCCCCCTCCCCCCGTTCCCACAGATGGCACGTCGAAATTAATTATCAATCAACAAAAGCGAAATAATTAATCAACGAACCTAGCAGCGACGTTGTAACACACTCCTGTGCAGTCTCGAGTTATATCACGTGACCAGGAAACACTATACAGTGATCATCGACCCAGGTCAAAAATAAATGAAACCCTCCCCCTCCCCTCGCAGCGATAAATACGCGGCCGATGTAAGATGCGCGCACCGTTCATCGACCGACAAATCACAAAAAACAAACAAAGAAACCACCCAAACTTGAGCTCTTTTCTTTTCTATCTATCGGTACGCCGCGAGACAGACTGAATCGATATTTTTTAATATTTGTAACCACGTTTTACAACCTGTTCAGGCTATACGCATACGTACTAATTAACGCTAATGTATTAGGTATGAGTAAGGTTGAATTTAGAGGAAATGTATCCACATTTTCGTGGAATGTACCCGAGTTTACGCGGAGGGAGAGGGGAAAACAATTTAGGAAACAAATAGCCTCAGTACCACCGAGACCGGCATTTGAACTCCAATCTCCACGTCATCTACAGTCCACTTTATTGCGAGAGTGACGCCTTAATTAAGACCATTCAACCACCGAAGCGGGTAGTATTGCAAATTGAATATTTTTAAAATTCCTACTTCTTATGTAAAACGTGCTCATTAATATACATAGTAGGGACTGCAATTAGTTCTAGAATTGACTCCTTGATTAGTGTTTAATCACCTAAGAAATTTACCATCAGAAAACAACCAACAAGTCGAGTAATTTTTAATTCATACAGGGTCTATTTGCAACTGAAACATCATGGCCGTAATGGAATACAAACCTCTTATGCCGAAAAAAACCCATCTGAAACAAGTGAAGTTCTTTATGCAAGCCTTACATTAACGCTGTTTTTCGATCGAGAAATATCTATCTAGCTCGCCATTCTAATCCGTATTTTATTAGTAGTGGAAATAGCCTCAACTTCACTGTGACAGACTCATGACTACAGACCGTTATTAGCCGATAGTCATAAATACTTTCTTCTTTTCAATCACCGGGTATTAATTCATTCAGCTGCAGCTAATCCGGTTCTAGCCTCTACAGAACCAAGGTATACAGACTCTGTGAGGTTGAATCTTTGAAATACGAAGGATCTACGGTATAGAGAGATCACAGTAGTTAAAATATTTTAATTACGGGAAAATCCAGGTATACAAATCACAGTAGCTTGAATCTTTGAATTACGAAAGAAACAAGGTATACAGCCCACAGTAGGTTGAATCTTTGAATTAAGACATAGCCAAAATATACAGAACCTGGTAATTAAAATACAGTATTTTAATTACTTGAGAACCAAAGTATACACACCAAATTAGTTGAATCCATAAGCTACAATATAGCCAAAGAAGGCATATCTGAGCAGGTTGAGTCTTGAGTTTTGAGAAAATCATGGTATACAGACCTCAATAGGTTAAATCAATGAATTATAATAGAACCAAGACATACAAATCACAGTTGGTTGAATCTTTGAATTATGACCTGGCAGGTTGACTATTTGATATACGGACTCGAGTGGTATGGATGTTTGACCAAGAGAAAAACAAAGGTAGACGGACTATAATATATTGAACCATAGGACAACAGAACCGTAAATACAGTTGTGATGAATAAACATAACTTGTAATGTATTATTGTTTATTTAGGTCCTTAAAATCTTCTCATACTTCCTATCCATTCGTTTCTTCATTGGTAAGAAACCCACACTCTCTAATTACTCTTTCATATACAGTACAACATCACAACGAGCATTCAGCAAATTAAAATATCAAGACTAAGAATAATATGAGGGTCGATTTTAAGTCAATTTGCCAGCGTTCCTCTAGAACAGGGGTTCTTAAACTGGGGTCGAATACCCCTAAGGGGTCTGTGGATATGCTTCAGGGGGTCCGTTAACCGAAGATTAAATATTACAAATTGAATATAAAAGCTTGGAGTAAATTACAAAGGTCCCTATTTAATAAACAGGGAGGGTATTTATACTCTTGGCCGGGGTGTAACTGACAGTGGTGTTTTAAATGGTTTTGCCACTCTCCTTACAAGCAAATATAGGTACATTTATTCTAAAACGACATTTTCCTCAACCCTATAGTTATTATTATTATTATTATTATTATTAATAATAGCACCGCGTCTTACTACCCGTTCGGGTTATACGCACTTACGCTAATGTGTAATGGTAGGGTGATTGTGAGATGAAATGGAGGACCTACAACTTAACGTGGAATCCGAACCACGGTGGAGGCCTGGCATTCCTCACATTCACAAGATGTCTTGTCAGAGGTGAAGGAAGGGTTTGGTAATCAGATAAATCTGTGCCGTGACTGAGGATTGAACCCCGGCCCCCAGCATAGAAGTCTGACACCTTACCCCCTAGACCGCCAGGTCACCAACTCTATAGTTTAATTAACGTATGTATACAGCCCGAACGAGTACCGAAACACGAAGGAGAAAGTAATAAATATAATCAACGAGCATGCCCGCGGGTGAGGTCAGATAGGGGCCTCACCTGATACAAATACTCCAGTGGAAGCAGATCCCTGGAGCGACCTGACGGTGAAAGTGATCTGTCTGGGATTCGACTGAACTTGGGTCAGGTGAGGTAACGGTTACACACGGTGATATAACCCTGCTCTATTGTGCTACAAGTCAGAGTTACTTGTGTGTGTTAGAGAGAGAGAGAGAGAGAGAGAGAGAGATGTTATCAATTAACGTTTCACGAAGACGCGACTTGGCGAGAACTTGCCTCACCCCCCCGCAACCGGGGCTATGACAGTCGATAATCCGGGGCGGGGCCAGCCCAAGAGTTTCATGCGCCATAGTTGGTATTTTGTATAATATAAATAAACCGCACCCCGGGAACGATAAATAAATTTAAAATAGATGGTGACCCTTCCTGTTCCCCTTATTAAATGTGTGCAATAGTATATTATCCTTCTTCCATTCCTTTTCTCTTAATATTTTCATTAGAATTTAATTAAGTATCAAAATTACTCGTTAACAAAGCCATAACTTTTGTTGTTAAGCCATATTAAAAATAAATGGTACGGAACTCCGCACGGACTTTCTCGCTCTATTGTTATGAAAATGGAAATATTTATTCAAAACTTGTAATATATGTGAAACGAAATAATATACACTAGCAAACCCGAGCATAAATTGCACTATACTTAAGTAAAACTTTTTTTTAGTCCCGGTTTTAAATTTTATAATTTTGTTTTTAAAGAGTTAATGTCGTCATTTGTATGTTTGGACCGATAAAAAAAGATCAATGTTGGGTCCACAACGGTCAACACTTCGTATTAAAATGTCAACTTCCGGTTAAAATTTTTGACAATTTATTAGGTGTTGCAAATATTCATGACATCACATTGCTATTAAATTCCTCATTTATAAATTTTGCCCAGTAAAAAATGTAAATATTGACTATTGAGTCTAAAATGAAGGAGATAGGAGAAATATTTGTACAACAATGATCTAAGAGGTTTAAGGAAAAACAACATAAACTTTTAGAGACTTACTTATATTTAATTACTCTATGGCATTGAAGAATTATTGCGTTACAAATTAAGTAGTATCGCTTTACAACTAAAGCTCACAAAATTGTATTAATATATTGGCCAATATCTCAGAAACTATTGCTTTTATAAAGATACATTTCTAATAAAAGTTTTTTTATTTTCGATAGTAATACAATTTTGCAATGATAAGTAATTTAGTATCTCTAATAGTTGCGGAGATACGGAGGTTTCTGCTTCTGTAAAGTACCCTAAGATTAATTTTCATGGTAAAAGAAAAGAGCAAGTTTATTTATAATCTTAATCAACATACGAATTTTAATCAAAATCGTTAGTCTATTTTGAGAAAATCGATTTTTTCTCTTTTCGCCCTTTCTTAAACTACTCTTAATTATAAGTTTAAACAGACACACAGACAGGCGTTATTGCGAATACCATTTTTTTAGGGTTTGGGGAGTCTTGAAACGTCGACATCCATCAACATTACTGGTTAGATTTTCTTTTGCGGTTGCAATACTTTTTACTTTTACTTTTTGTGTTCGAAATGTTGATATATATATATATATATATAGAGAGAGAGAGAGATTGAAAGTTATTGATTTAAAAAAAATATATGCTTCTTATAATAATATTTAGCACCGCGTCTTACTACCCGTTCGGGTTATACGCTTTAAGTACTAATTACTCTAATGGATTAGGAATTTGAATTAGAGGAAGTGAACCCGCATTTGCGTGGAGGGAAAGTGGAAAACAATTTAGGAAAAACCACCCCCAGTTCACCCGACGAAGATTCGAACCTCGATCTCCCCGTCCTCAGCAGTCTGGCTCAACACGACAAGAGCGTTAGCCAACTATGCCACCGAGGCGGGTTGCTTCTTATAAAATATTTGTATTATAAAAAGACCTACATATTTGTAACGATAAGTAATTTATTTCAAATAGTTTAGGAGAAATTATAAAAAAAAGAGTTAATTCACGCATCAGACCGGAGCCCTTAAAGTCATTTTGCCAAAATATTGAGAGGAGCCATTTTTTTTTGAATATTTATAAATGTTTATAGATGAAAGTTAATCAAAATCGTTAGAGCCGATTTTGAGAAAATCGAACTTTTCTCTTTTTGCCTTTCAGAAATCTACCCTCAATTTTAGGGTTATATATCCAATTCCAAAAATCTCTCGGGGCAACCCTATGAAAACTCTAGAAACCAAGTTTTACCCCGACCGGAGGTACAGACAGAAAGACAGACGGAAAGTCAAAAACGACATTTTTTGATTCGGCAGGTCATGAAACATTAAGATTCATCAAAATCTTGAATTCGATTTTTTTAGAGTACAATACTTTCTCTACCTGTAAGATAGCGAGAAATTAAAAAGGGTATATTCTTAGTATTAGATAAAATATTTATATGTTTGTTATTTTTTACTTTTCCTCGATCCATCGGAGATAAAGAACATTTTTAAGATCGTAAAAAAAAACTAACGCGATATTTTGATAAATGTCAACGTTTCATGACCCCCTGAAACAAAAAAAGTTGTTTTCAAAATGTCGTAGTTCTGTCTGTCTGTAGCTCGTGCTAGAGCCGAAACTACTTTACCAATTGGGCTAAAACTTGATACTTGAGGTTTTCATAAGGTCTCCCCGAGGAGTTTTTTGAATTAGATATCCAACCCTAAATTTAAGGTTAGTTTACTGAAAGGCAAAAAGAGAAAAGATAGATTTTCTCGAAATTTGCTCTAACGATTTTGACTAAACCTTTTAGCTAAACACTGTTTATAATCACAAACAAGATGGCAACTCTCATTTTACCGGGAAAATAACTTTGCAGGTACTTCACATAAGATAAATCTTCCTATATTCATCATTTCTTTGCAATTATTTGATATACGAAATAACTCAGCATTGTAAAGTTGTGGAATTGTTAAGGATATAAATCTTTTATTTGAAATGTATTTTTATAAAACCAATGATTTACAATTATGTCCGTCCTCATATTTGTCGAAAGGGTTTGATGGATTTCATTCTTCATGTCAGGGGATTGACCTCCTCCAATTCAGAGTGAGGCGCCTGCTGGATATAGGAGACGGGCTACTATTCCGTGGGCCAACCTGTACTATAAAGTCACATGGCTGACTCACTCACTGACATTAATGTTTACCCACTTACAGATGAGCTAGAAACTTGAATTTTTTTAAACATATAGCTTATAGCCTGTAACCCAAGAGAAAATTCCAAAAAGTTAATTTTCAACCCCGACATTTTTTTTAAATATCAGAGCAACTTTAAAGTCAATGCGGACCTTTCTTTGAAGGCCTCTTGTGGCTAAATGGTAAGACCAATTAAAAAAGGCTCTGTAATTACATTAATTTACTTCTTCTTGCAAAAAAAACAACAACTCAATGGGGTGTTGGGGGGTGGAGCCCCCAACTAGCAAAGTGAGTATCATATACGTAGGCCAAAGCACATAAAAACTTGAAGTGAGATAGTGAACCTAATACCTCGCATTCAATCCCAGAGCGTTGAGCCTAAATAAATAGTAATCATGTTCTGCTTGCATCAAAGAGAATCAAGCCAAAGTCTCTTAGAGGAGATTGGTCAACATGAAGGAATTTCAAGGTTCTTGACCTCGGCTGGTGCTCCTCCTTCCCCTCTCCCTCTACTAGGATTCTGATACAGTTCCATTTTCATTGGAAGGTAGAACATCTATTAGATCTACGTTTATGTATTCATACGTAAGGTCATGGGATCTGCAGCTGTCATTTTCGATAGATATTATCAATACCTATAAAATTGCAATAACAACTGATATTAAAATGTTATAAATGATGACTGAAAAAAAAGGTATTTTATAAAAAGTTCTCCCTGTGGAAATTGGATTGTAGGAAATAACTTTTTGAAAAAAATATTTTTTTATTGCGGTCAAAATTGATAACATTTTACTTTGTCATTTACATTCTGGTTGGGTATTGATAATATCAATCAAAAGTAACAGCTGCAGATCACGTTACCTTATACATATAGCAACGCTTCTTACCAGCCGTTCGGGTTTTACGCATATGTAATAATTACACGTGTGTGTTAGGAATGAAAGAGGTATAATTTATAAGAAGTGTACCCGTATTTGCGTGGAGGAATAAAGGCAAATCGTATTAAAACAAATCACCTTCAGTGCACCCGACCGTGATTCCAACCCTGATATTCTCATCCTCGACAGTCCAGTCTTTTGCGAGAGTGATGCCTTAGAATAGATTCAGCGAAACAAGAGCATTTACGTATAAATATATTGAAATTTTATTGGTAATTGTTATAACGAGGGCCCGGAATTTGATTACCTCAAAATTATCATAAAAAGATGACTTAAAATATGAACAAAATGTAGTAATAAAGGCACACAACTAAATACAACACGTACTAACTAAAGATTATCCATGCAAAGAAGTCTATAACAAGCAGGGACACTTCTAGGCGGAGGGAGGAGGGTAAAGGGGGCGATTTCCCTGGGCTTCACATTCCAAGGGGCCACATTATCCCCAAAAATTATTAAATAAATCACAGCTATTATTCTAAATTTCATATCAAATAGTGTACAGATAATTAACAGTTTTAAGTATTCGCTTAGTGATAGGATTCCATTCCATATTCCTGAACAACCTAACTTCATTTAATTTAATATTTACGTTACTCGAGTAATGTGCTGCAGTTCAGTAGAATACGCCGCCATTGTGCTACCGCTGTCGGTCCACAGAAAACTAACAGTGCAATAGTACAAAGAGGAATTTACTTTTGTTAACTTAATTTGATTGATTGTTTGTATTTAATAAAGTACAGTCATTTAATGGGTTGATTAAAACGTGAGAAATTATTAACCAACATAAGTACAGAATACGTATCAATCAATATATTGTAACGGCTTTATGCTAAAACTTAAAAAGTTCCGTACAAAAAGGGGGCCTCAGATTTGTTTGCCCTGGTTCTCACATCTTATTAAACGAACCTGCTAACAAGTGAACTCTTTCTCTACTAAATATAATATTTATTTACAAATAACTGATTCAGAGGTAATAGCTACAAAGTTCATTGCCTACATTATCTTCTCATTCCGACAACTTTGTGGTGAATACAATTTTGTTTGAGTATTAATGAATTTATAAAATCACTATAGGATTTAAAAATATAGTTATTAAACATTAATGGCTTAAGAATACTCAAACATGCCTACAAATGACTCAAAAGTTCCTATAAATGAAAAAAAAAAAAACTGAACGGAAGAAAACCAAGAAAATATTACCTAAAATTCTACGGCGACAAAAAACCAGTAATTTAGCTAGGGGGGGACCGAGCCCCCCAAAATCTAGATCCTTTATATGTTATTAAATATGTTTTTACAATATATATATATATATATAAAAATCTAAACGTACTTACCTTTGTGTTGGAATGTTGGGTGGGAGGGAGTGTCTGGGGCTATGACATTATTATTATCTAGGAGGGGAGCCCAGAGAGAGGGGAACCAAGGGTACCCAAAGGGAGAAGCCATATATTATAGGTAGTTTAATAACTAATAAAGGAATCAAAGATCTGTCCAACAGGGTTGGGAGCTAGTATTCAAACAGTGCCCCCAGCCAATGTTATGGCTTCATTTTGTTTTTAATTCTTGGCGAAGGCTTGAGAACCTTAAAACCTATCTTTTATTCACTAAATATTATAATGATTTAAAATGGTAGCGATGTTAATGGGTGCCACTAAGGTTTGTTATCAAGAGGGTGATCACCGGGGGAATTTGTCAGCAATCGGGCACTGATATCTCACCCCTTATCGTTAAAATGAGAAATCCATAGTAGTCTTATAGAACTTAATAAAACATCAAACACACACGATCTCTTGGACGAAACACGCATCAGGCAATAACTCCCGAACGTGCGCTTGAAAGGTATTTTACCGCAAAAATACAAGTGTGCATCTCATTGCGGTATAAGTCAAAGAAGGGTTAACAATTCGTCACCCGCTTCTTTCAAATCAAAATACTGTAAAAGCTAATCTTATAAAATTTAATCAAACCTGTCAGACTATATTTAATTAATTTCGTAAAAACGCCAACAAATTCGGGTTGATCTGATTTTTTTTTTCTTATGTTGTCCCCTCTTTTTAGGAGACAAGGATTGCCTTAAAAAGAGTCTTTTGAGGCTTCAATTTAATATATTTTACTGGGGGACGCCCCCGGATGCCCCACCACTCCATAGAATACTACCCAAATCTCCAGGGGGAAATGCCTACGGGTGCCTTTGGGGGGAACCCATCAAGTGAGAAATATGGAAGTCAACAGCTCGTGCACCTAGAATCACCAGTCTAGTCAATTTTCATCTGAAATTGGGCCCCCTCCGAAAGTTTTTTCTGGTTACGTGCCTGCAAAAAATTACCTATAAAATATACATTTGTACAATAAGGGGATCGTGAGCAAAGTTTATGTATCCACAATCAATGAATATTACGAAAAAAAAGAATCATGACATTTCATCAATATCGGGGCCTGGTTATAGCGGTTGTAAAATAAACAATATTACTCCTATCTAAATCGGACTGTACTGTATGTTGGAACAGGTTGGGATTACTTCGATGTAATCGATTGTTTAATACGATGTGGCTAGCTCAACTTATGTATGAGACGGACGGAACACCAGCCAATTATCATAGATTTAGGGATCTAGCGGGTTGAAACATTGACGTCTGTGGTCCGCGAAATACCAATCATTAGAAAAACCAATTTGCTAGATTAACAATTACATGATTTCTTCTGAGCAAGTCATGTCGGGGGACTCGAAAACCGGTTATTGAAACTGGCGTGCAGATAAACCGTGTTGGTCTGCAGGTCAAAAATACACAATAAAATAAATTTAGGTACATGAAAAAAAATTAAAGACTGTATGAGCGTTTGATTATAAGCTTGTATGCAATTATTTTACTTTTTTTTAACATATTCGTTTTTAAGGGGTTAAATAAAATAGAACGAGAGTTAAGGTCAGTGTTTTTGTAATCTTTATATAAAAACCTTTTTTTTTGCCAAAATCAATCAAATATTGCTGCAGTATAAACAGAGTTTTATTTTCTTCAAATTGTGATGTGAACAGTTTTTGAATATCTGTCAGGGGTATCCTGGAATCTAATGACAACTTTTTCTCTTCATTTAAAAAGTTTCTCATCTAATGCCGCTATGCTCATAACAGATATTCAACAACTGTTGATATCACCATGTGAAGAAAATTAAACTATGTGTTTCTACTGGAGCAATACTTTATTTATTTTTGAAAAAAAAAACTCTTAAAAAGTGAAAACTCGTGGGCATTCAATAGCGTATTCTGCCATCGGGGGCCACCTCGTTAAGCGAGATATTGCCGCGCAGACGTTCAGCTCTTAACACAACATTTATACTACGATGAGTTATTTCAAAATATAGTCCAAGACAAAAGATTCCTATAGCCCTATAGATTCTTTAACAGCCCAATGGTTTTGAGTTTTATTGATAGAAAACAAATGTGTGAAAATGTGACGTTAGGTCATTTTCAACTACTTTATGATCATGTTTGTGGAGCTATGAGACTAAGCTTGATGAAAAAGGGCTATAGATTTAGCCTTTTTTTGACAGGCTCACAACAGAAAATTTTAAGATATTTGAGAACTAGCCGTGAGCTTTCCTCTTTACCTTGAGATAAGAAGTTTCGTGGTTTTCTTTCCCCTCTTTCTATAAGACATGACCAAGGGTGGATATATGGGAAAGGGAGTATAAGCTTAAACCGAAGAGAGAAGTAATTCTATAAAATACACATAACATTACATTTTAAGACGTGTGGCCTGACAGCGATTGATACTTTGTCGCTGAACGAGGCGGTTATTTAATAAAAACAAGGGTTATTTAATAGTAAAAAATTACATCTTATCTTACTACCCATTCGGGCTCTAACATTTATTTAGAGGTAGGTATAAGGAAGGTATAATTTAGAGGAGACGTATGACGCATTTGCGTGGAACTAAAGTGGAAAACCATTTAGGAAAAAAACTATATTTAGTAACTTCAATCGGGATTTTAAGGCCACTCGCCAAGCCATTGACAAATCAGTCTATTTGACGAGCTTGACGTTTATTCGGGTGCCCATCGATGCGGGTAATGGATTTACTTTAGTAGCAAAGATAAATACGAGGAAATTAACCTGCATTAGCGCGTTTAGAGGAAGGGAAAACAAGGGCGATAATTACGTGTGGTAACACACGCAATACAATATCACAATTCTGGATATTATTTTCAGTTTAAGTCTACACGTCTCATTACCAGGGCTGTCACTATTTTTTTACTACCAAATCCTCTGTGTTTTCCAGAATTTCCAAAAGGAATCTGAATTTTCTAAGGCAGCTTATTTTGAAGAAAAGAGCAATAAAATATTATTTTTCATCAAACTAAGTGTGAAGTAATGTGACTTATGTTTAAAACAGAGTGATATAAGATTGATGAGGAAATACATCTTCACAACCCTTGTTTAAGGGGCAAAAATAATGTTTGAATCAGCGTGTCTAATTCTTCATTTCACTTTTTCGTCCATCTAAAAACTTACTATCTTAAATCTTTAAGTTAAATGTTCTTAGCAAATATTCCAGTATTTTTAATAGAACTTACAAAATTCCCTGTGTTTTTCCGATTTTTTTTAAAAGACAACAAACTTTTTTCCCAGTTCTCCGAGCCCTGTGCACATTTGTGCTAAACGCAACTTGCCTCGAATCATAGGATAGGGATGAATTGTAAGGAAATGCACCATCCTGTAGCCTAGTTCAGATTAGTATTGGACTCCGGCCTCCCTTATTTGTGAGGAAGTGTAAGCCAATGCAATGACCCTATCACTTTCTGTACAGAGTAGAATGATTATTGTAATAATGTTAATTGATTTTAGTAATAATGAATATTTTAATTTCATAATAAAGCTAGCACTATTTATTTCCATGAATTTGCGAATTAAATAATTGACTTGAGAAGAACAGGCGAAACGACAGGGTGACAAATGAAGTCCTAAGAAAAGTGAGAAAGAAGCGAACCATTTTGGATGTGATTCTTAAGGTACAAAACAAACCGAATCGGAAACATCTTCAGGATAAAATATCTTCTGCACGACGTCAGAGAAGGATGAGGGAAATAATAAAATTCTGGGAGCTAAAGGAGGAGGCAGAGGACATGGCGCATTGGTGGTCTAAGTAAGCTGACAGAAGGAATGGACTTGTAAGACAAACTACCTAATATAATAATAATAATAATAAAGTATGTAGTATATACAATTTTTAATAAGAATATATATTTTCTCTCCTCTCCTAATTGTCCAATCAAGATTATACCAGAGATATGTAAACACTAGTGAAGAGTAGGAACAGGATGAGCAACTAGAAGTACGAAGTTGAAAAGGAAAGGGAGCTCACCGTGACAGTAGCGCTGAGTAATCACAGATAGAGGGTGCCGATGCGCTTCTGGCCGCTCAGGGTAAGTTTGTTGGGATTATTCTTGCGGTGAACGCCAGGTTCCAGCTTGGGCGGCTTTCCATTCTTCCCGGGGTCCCCCGGAGTACCAGCACCACCTCTCAGCTCCCACACCAGGTTGGTCAGCGACCTCGGCCTGCTGAGACGACGAGACCTCTTCTCTGGTAACTTCGCTCCCGCCCCGGAGTCACCCGAAGTCCGCCCTCCAGAGTGGCTCGAGTCCAATGTCCCGTCCAGCTCCATCGCCTGCTGAAGATTGCTCAGGGATTTGTACCTGATATTAAATATCGGGGATCCCGCCTTGGACGCGGTTCCTGGATTGGGGATTTGACTCGGTAGCTGTTCCTTTAACGGAGAGGAGCTCTTCTGTCGGAAGAGACGCCCGCGCTGCGTGTTCCCATTTTTGATGTAAAGCTTCCCCGGCCCGACGGTCGCCTTGCCGGATTTGTCCTTGTTGCTGCCGCCAGTTGGCATGTCTTTGCTTCCAGCCGACGCCACGCGTCGCGTCCTCTTCTCTGCCTTGGAAATGACAACAGTGGCTTGTTGAAGTTTCTTGGTGGGTATTGTTTCTATAGGCGGCGGCTCGGGTTTGATATCATCGTCCGGCGAATGGAGAAGTGCCAGATGTCCCGGGGTTGAGTTTGGTGACTGGGGAGGCGTAAGGGGAGGATCGTGCATGGAAGGCAGGGAGGGCTGGGCATCTGTGAATGGAGATCGTATGTTCTTGGGGAGAGGTGCGAAGCCTCTGACATAGTCGTAGATCTGGTCGATCTCATCGTAGTCGTCAGCGTGCGCGTTGGGCACACGGTTCTCGTCACGGTGGTGGCTGTGCACGTGGTGATGGTACACGTGGTTGGCGGAATCTGAAGAGGCGCTCCTCCTAAGAAAGTATCCCGTGGTCTTGACACCACCACTACCAGCCGTAGCCACCCTCAAGGCCTTGCTGTCAGCTAGTTTTCCGTCCAGTACCTGGATACGATCTGCGACGTCTGACACGAGCTTGCCGCATCTATCAGAGAGCCTCTGAAACTCCCTCATTCCTTGTAGTTGCTCTGTGTTGCGGGTCTTCTGAAGTTTGAGCGGTGCGGCGAGAGGAAGCGCCACAACGCACCCCGCGTCCTTCTGCAGTGGTAGTGCAAACACATGCTCCTCCTCGAAGGCGGAGAGCAGCCTTAGCTCAGGCACGAAGTGGCTGGCAGACTTGAGACCACGCGGTGTTGGCCCATGTACGAGCCTCACGGTCAGAGGGAGTCTCTTACTCAGGAGGTTCTTGGCCGTGTGGACTCCGCTGATGTTGTCCTCTCTGGCTAGCGCACTGAATCGCCCCCTCTGTTCCATGCCCAACAGGACGGTGTCGCCACGTGAGTCCGTGCAGCGCAGGTACCGGCCCTTAGTGCCACCGCCAAGCTGCACCTCACCGCAAGGGACGAGTGTCTCTCCCGCGGCGACCGTTCTAGCGCCATCTGCCGTTACCCCACCATCCTGATCAGAGCGCGCAACAATAGCCCGTAGCGGTTCACGCACCAGACACCCGTCCTGCAAACGCCGCCTCGCCAGCTCGGCCACACTCTCTATACAGCGAACGGACCTTCCCTCCTCGCTGAGCAGCTCGAAGTAGCCCGGGTAAGAATCCGGGATAGCAAGGCGCGGGCCGACGCCTACAACTCGGCGCCCCTCCTTCAGCTTGATGGCCTGGGCGGCAAGCTTGTGGCGACGCCCGGCGGACACCAGCAGGGCCGTGGACTGCAGGCCTGGGCTGGGAAGTGTCGGGACGCCCAGGCCACCATACTGACCTTTGATTATTTTGACAACAGCTGGGAGCTTATGTTTTGTGACGAACTCTCGAAGGTAGTGGCCTTCGTCAGCCCAACGGGCGGCTGCCACCACGATCTGGCCGTCAGTCGCCGCCATCCGCACACTCAACTATTTAGCCCCATCTGAAAGCAAAGAAGAGATGGGTCACTTGGGTTCCTATAAGACACAGACGTGAATGCATAATGTAGCACATGGAATGAACTTTGTTAGTATTATATCAATTTAGTTGGATAGACAGGTGCTCTATAGAGTTGGCTGAGGTTTTGGATAGTAAGAATCTAAAAAAACGTTCACAATAACCAAAACTACCTAAACATAATGAGTACATATAAAGTGGCAGTTTAGAGATAAAAGTACAACATATTTATAGAATTAAAACATAGACATGTACAGTCTGACACAGTCAATTATAGACCCTTTCCTATTTTTAAATAAGCACCGTGGTTAATTAATAGCTAACTATATGCAATAAGAGTGTTTTTAGGAACAGCTTTATCTACACACTAGTGGACAGGCATAGATGGGCGTGGCGTTTTCTCATTTATTTCATCCCAATATCTAAGCTTGAGATCTGTAAAATAAGCCATTTCCCACCATCCTAAAGTATTCGAAAGTCAGAAAAAATTCAAATAAACAACATATTAAAATAATTATATTTAGGCCTATAGATAACTCCACCTACAAACTATAGGTACATTATCTAGCTTGTATCTGACACCCATGCTTTTATTTCGTTCTTATGGTCCAATATTTAATGAATATTCGAGATGTATCGCCTTAAAAAAATAAAGTCTCATAAACTCGTTGTTTAGCAATCACGAATCTTACAAGGTACGCGTAATGTGATGTATTCTACGTTACAATACATCACATTACGTGGCATTGCCAATCCGGTTTGTAAATGGCGTCGCCTGTGACTCCACGATTGTAAAAAAACAAAACTGAAAGACGACATCAATATACCACAAGAGGGTTCACCATCTAAGACTTTTGTTTCGGGAAGACGCTGAGGCGTGGTTCCTAACCCTTCCCCCCCTCCCATTTCTTGTCAGTCACGACTGTTGAGAAAGAAAGGAGGAAAAATAAACCTGTCAGGCGAAAGACAAAAAAAAAGTATCTCTTTGGAATAAGTATTCCACCCGTCGGCCGATTTATACTGACCATCACGATTGAACCCTAGTCTCGTTCGTTACATCATGCCAGTCGGGAATAAAATGTTTCGAGAACTTTCACGAGAAAAAAGGGATTATACCCACCCTCCCTCCCAAGCTGTAACCTCAACAAAGCTCAGAGTTCTCTCAACCTCCTCCCCCTTCCTCTCCCAAGTATGGGTGCGTCGTGGTGAACCCAGTGAAGATCAACCTCACCTGGTTAGCATAATTGAACAGGAGTATATAAAAAAAGATAGATCTACAGTCGAGATGCATTCCAAAGATTTTTTAAGGTGGGGATGTAGGGAACGCGAGAGAGTGGCAGTACTTTTGCAAAACTTCCCAAACTTTTTCTTTTAGAGTCTTCACACAAAAAGTCCCAATGCTACTAAACCATCCATTTTGGCGTGATCTCTCTAAATGCAGAACGACTTTCCTCTTCGCTTGAATATAAATAGTCCAAATACCGTGTTTTGGGACAGATTTGATTCGACTAAGTGAGAATAAACATTTAGACAAGTTTTTTCCAACTTTTTCTTTTCCATCCCAAGTGCCAAATTTGATTATCAGCTTGCATCACGGGGTTTAAATATTTATTACTCCTATCAACTTAATATGGGCCTACACCTACTTCGGTGGTCACATGCTCTAAAGCGTCCCTCTCTCAAAAGACTATACAAGGGGTCTCCAAACTAAGGCCCGTGGTCTACATCCGGCCCGTCACAAGATTATATCCAGCCCGTTCTAAGATTGTATCAAAAAACAAATTAATTGTTTCTCTTCATTATTCTTAACCACACAGTATATGTTATATGTCCAGTTTCTGTCCACACACGTGTTTCCCCCCATGACACCAAGCCAGAGTGCTGTCGAAATTGCAAACCCTCATTTTAAGTCACAGGCACCATTCTTTATACCGACAGCAGAACGGCTTGATTGTGACAATTTTTAGTTAATTCCAAATCTTCCGGCAAAGGGTTATCAAAGGAAAGTTCCGAAAGATGTTACCTAATTTAAAAAAAAGTAATTATAATGACTAATTATTATAAATTGACTCATTTCTCACAGAGAAGAATCAACGTCAATCACTTTTATCAAACACTAACTGGCCTTAGAAAGTGGCATTTTTTACAGACGTGACTGGCAATGTGACTTGAATATAAATTTGTATGTTGAAACAAACTATATTTTTGATCTATTTGCGCATGTCAAGGCATTCAGAGCAAAAATAATGCTACTTGAAGAACAGGTGAACGTTGCTTTGGCCCCCAAAATGTGTAAAATATATTATGTGGCCCGCATAGCAAAATGTTTGGAGACCGCTGGACTGGACTGCCGATGACGGTGCGATTGAAGTGCGAATCCTGATAGGTTGTTCTTAGAATAATTTTTCCTAAATGGTTTTACACTCTCCCACCACGTAACGGCGAGTACATTTCCTCTAAATGCAACCTTACTCGTCCCTAGCTCGCGTGTTTAGTACATATGCGTATGACCTTAATGGGTAGATAAGTCTACAATCAACACTTAATTGGATTATTTTCAATCGTTATAAGTAATATAGTATTTTTGGTTGGTAGAATATTTCATATTTTACTAAAAAAATTTATTAATCTTCCAAAAAGATATTATGAAATATGTACGCACACTTTCAGCAGTCAATATAACTTTAAAAATATGTTTCTTTATATATTTTTATTAATCGATATGGCCAATAATATGCACTCATGACCTTTTAAATAAATATTTTTTTAAATCATTCACATCATCATAATCTCACATCTGCCAAAGAGGGTATCCCTTTGATTCTCCTTCAGGATACTGTGAGGACCACTATTTCAATGAGCGCGTCCATCGATAGGTGGTGGGGGAGTAGCTATTTATAAAACCATGATATCAACATTTTAGTGTATTTAAGTTTATATTATATCATTAATATCATGCCTATTACCTACCAATATTGGCATACGCAGCAGAACGGCGGGTAATGAAGGAACACGATAGAAGTAGAAAGCAGGGGAGTGAAATGAGATTTCTGAGAAGCAGGATCGGTGTTATAAAATATAACAGGATGAGAAATGAGATAGGAATAGTAAAGTAAGAACCAAGACAGGATAGAGAAGGCACGACTAAGGTGGGTGGCCATGTGAGAAGAACGGAGAGGAAAAGGAGGTCAAGAGGAAGACCAAGGGACAGATGGCTGAAGGGAGTAAGGAGGAATGTGGAGGGAAGAGGATAGAACTGAGCCAAGGTGGAGGGAGAGAGGTGGTGGGAGGAAAAGAGGCGGTGGAGTGGCTTATGTTCCAAACAAACCCAGCCAGCTGTTGGAAGTTGTTCATGATGATGATGATGATGTTGAATACCGTAATTTTTTTAAATATAATATAATTTCAGAAAATAGCTCAAAAGTAGTACAAATAAGGAAAGCCCTCTCAAACCTAACAACAATAACTATTTTATATATATATGCGATAAGAACAGTCCAAGACGTTAGACAGGCAATTAACTTGATAAAAAGTCGGAGATTCGAATCCCAGAAGAGTTAACTAAGGACAGTTTTCCACATTGGATGTTGGTAACTTCTTTTTATGCTGACAAGGGTGCATTTAGTTTTTTAAATGTCAGTCACAATGATAGAATGATTCATTGCTAAAACTATTATAGCTCTAGAAGATCAGGTGTAAGGTCTACAGACGGTGACAAATTAAGAAGCCCTAAGAAGAGTGGGTGAGAAGAGAACGATTTTGGATGTGATTCTTCGGTACAAAGCAAACCAGATCGGATACATCCTTAGGAGGAACTGTCTTCTGCACAACGTCTTTGAAGGAAAGGTTGAGGTAAAGAGGAGCTTAGGAATAAGGAGGATTCAAATTTTGGATGACTTGAAGGAAATAAGAGAATTCTGGAAGATCAAGGAGGAGGCAAAGGCATTGGCAGTTCAAATTTTCTGACAAAAGGAATGGACCTGTCGTAAGACAAAACACCTAATAATAATAATGTTTTCATTTTGGTTAGTATCAGTATTTTAATTTAAATTATATGAATGCACAAATATATTCAACTTGAAAGCTGTGACGAAATTTATTAATTGACTATAAAACCATTCGTGTTCAAATGGGCGGACATAATATGACAACTCCCACTAATAGACCGCTAGCCTTTTCTTTAATACCACCCACATACTTATATTATTTAACATATTAACAAAATTTAAAAAATCATGACTTCAACTTGTATACATTATAATATAAAGTTATGGTTTACGTGTGCATCGCCAACCCATGATCACTATTTAAATGTCAAAAATGATCGGTTATCTTGTAACATCTCACCGTTACAAAAAGATACACCCATAGTTAAGTAGAAGAAATATTCCTCCCAGAACGGAGGAGAAAAAGAGAGAGACAGATATTATTTTATCTATGGTAAACAAAATACTAGAGGAGTTATGAAGTCAAGCCAAAGAGAAGAGAACGTCTTAAGTTCAAAGGTACAAAACTTTCGGAAAAAAATTAATATTTAGACAGATTGGGTGTATTTTGTTTGTTTGGAACAAACCAATTTAATTTTAGATTTGATAGTGATCAAGTATCAATGTGGGGATACAGGGAACGTTAAAAAAGGTATATGTTTTTGCAGTTTTTATAGCGAAACTTTTTTTGGGCGAAATAAATCAAATATTGCTTCTATACAAACATAGATTTTAATTTTCTTCGCACCCAACTCGGTGGAATAGTTAGCTAACGCGCTTATATTGTGTTGAGTTAGACTGCAGAGGATGGGAAGTTCAAGGTTCGAATCTTGATCGGGTGAACTGTGGTGGTTTTTCCTAAATTATTTTCCACTCTCCCTCGACGCAAATGTGGGTTCACGTCCTCTAATTTCTACCTTCCCTATTGCTAGCCCATTTACGCAATTAGTACTTAAGCGTATAACCCGAACGAGGAGTAAGACGCGGTGCTAAATAAATAAATACATTTTCTTCACATGGTGATATCAACAGTTGTTGAATACCTGTTGAAGGTGTCCTAGAATTTAATGATAATTTTTTTCTACTCATTTAAAAAGTTTCTCGTCTAATGCCGCTATACTCATGACAGACATTCATCAACAGTTGATATCAACTTGTGAATAAAATTAAACTCTATATTTGTAATGGAGCAGTATTTGATTTATTTTGACCAAAAATTGTCTTGTTATAAAAACTGAAAAAAAAACACCCATTTATCGCGTTTCCTGCATCCCTACCTTAAACACTAACTTACTAAAGAACTGAGTTAGAAAACCTACCAATTTAGGGAGATAGCAACCCTAGCTCGAGGAACTATTATTAAACTAAATACAAATAATATTTTCTCATAAGCATCTGTATTTGGGATTGAATCAGGTTCTCTTTGCGGGCCTTGCCACATATATTACTATCCTTCAAGTCCTCCAGAAATTTAGGCTAGTTGATAAGGCATCAGCATTTTGATAAAAATATTCAATTTCTGAAAATGTCAAGAACTTATTTTTTATCACCGCGTCTTACTACCTGGTCAGATTTTATGTATATAATGATAATTATTCTTATATGGTAGAGGTATAAAATTAAGCATTTTAGAGGCAATATATCAGCATTTGCGTGGAAGAAGAGTGGGGAAACATTTAGAAAAACCCTCAGTGGACCCCACCGGGATTCGAACCCTTATCCCCCCGTGATCAACAGGCCAGCCTAACACAAGAGTGACGTCTTAGACCATTCGGCCACTGATGTGGGGGGTTTAGTTTTGAAATTAAGATCTATTCCACTACCTGGATGGTAGATTAACGTATTTTTGAGTCTGGGTGTTGGGTTTTTCCTAGAATGAATATAGGTTATCTAAAAGAACCGCCATACTAGCACTAAAGCGCACTAACTAACGAACAAACAAACACCTAGTGCCGTAAGTTCTAACCATAAAGGAGTCAGAGATAGTAAACCCTGAAAGGCGTGGATGTTCTGATGTTTAGAGTACTTTTGAATGTACAGTATGTTCTAATAAACCAACGTAAATTTTGAGACCAAATAGGACCTCTCCTGTCCTAAATAAACTACCTGGAGGACGTCGTCACCAGGGTGGAGGAAGGGTTGAACTTTTTCTTCTGAAAGAGGTTATAGGGGTCTTCTCCTCTAAATGAAGAATCGTATTTATAGTCGAGATTCGAAAATCATACAATCTTTCATTCAACATTAACCTTTTTTTAGAACCGGATCTTACTACTTATTCGGGTTATAAGCTTATGTACCAATTAATATAATATTTTAGGGATGAGTAAGGTTGAATTTATAGTAAATGTACACACCTTTGCCTGGAGGGAGAGAGGAGAATAATTTAGGTTAACAGAACACCCTCAAGACACTCAACGCGGATTCGAACGCCGATCTCCCATTGCTCAACAGCGAGGGTGACGTTTTAGAGCGTGTGGCCGCCGAAGAGGGGTTTCTATTTTATTGCGACCAGAGCGCAGCTATTGTAGTTGTGGCCCATCCATTATTGTGTAAATCGGGGGGTCCGGGCGGCGAGGAACGTGGGTGTGACAAGCTGTGTCCCGCCCACGAGTATCACGACTTGCCCCTGGAGGCTAGATGACCTCTCGGTCACGACACTATAATACCGTCCAGTTTAGCTGCTGGATGGCCTACCCGCTCCCGGCTGCTACCGGGCAAATTCGTGGTAGCAGGGACAGCATACCGGCCTGCAATGGTCCTCTGTGCTCCGCAAACATTCTATAAGGCCATGGTACACTTAAGGTGGGATGGGAGGGGACGTAAACAAAGGTAGGTGTTTTTGCAGCTATTATCAAAACTTTGTTGGTCCAAAATAAATAAAATACTGCTCCATTTCAAACATAGAATTTAATTTTGTTCACATGGTGGCCTCAAAATTTCTTGACTATCTGTCAAGGGTGTCCTGTAATTTTGTGACAACTTTTTCTCTTCATTTAAAAGGTTTATCATCTAATGCCTCTATGCTCATAACAGATATTCAACAACTGTTGATATCACCATGTGAAGAAAATTAAAATCTAGTTTTGTACTGAAGCAATATTTTACCTATTTATTTTGGACAAATTAAGTTTTGGTATGAAAACAGCAAAATCAGCGGGCTTTTCTCGCGTCCCCTTCCATCACACCTTAACAAGCAAACAATTTTTGCAGCACTTTGTTTTGTTTAGAGCACGCGCTTCGGCAGCAAGAAATGGATTACATACCTAGCACAACGGTTGTAAATCAAAATTATAAATGTAAAGACTAATTTTTCCCTGAAGTAACTTCAAAAGTTCTACTATTAAAGGGTTAAGTTCTTTTTCTGTACCCTCTTCTTTAGCATTTGTAAACATTTTGTTCAAACCATTAGTAATTTAGGCCTCGGTCCCAGCACAGATTTATCTGATTACCAAACCCTTCCTTCACCTCTGACAAGACATCTTGTGAATGTGAGGAATGCCAGGCCTCCACCGTGGTTCGAATTCCACGTTAAACTGTAGATCCTCCATTTCATCTCACAATCACCCTACCATTACACAATAGCGTAAGTGCGTATAACCCGAACGGGTAGTAAGACGCGGTGCTAATAATAATAGTAGTTTAGGTAAACCATAGCTTCGACTTCGTGAGAAATCTTTTGTAGGCCTACTTGACTGACTTAAGAGGCAAGTATTCAATCCCGACTACACCAAACCTCACCGCTAAGGTAACTGCGGGTCTTATGGATAAAAGTTTTATCTTAGCTTTATCTCTATTATTATTATTATTATTATTATTATTATTATTATTATTATTATTATTAGCACCGCATCTTATTACCCGTTCGGATTATACGTACTTAAGCTAATGTGTTAATGGTAGGGTGATTGTGAGATGAAATGGAGGACCTACAGTTTAACGTGGGATCCGAATCACGGTGGAGGCCTGACATTCCACACATTTACAGGTTGTGATTAATATATGCCTTGTCAGAAGTGAAGGAAGGGTTTGGTAATCAGATAAATCTGTGTCGGGACCGAGGATTAAAACCCGTACCCTCAGTACAGAAGTCTGACACCTTACCCCTAGACCGCCAGGTCACCCGCATTTCTCTCTGTTAACTGTTGACAAACCTCGTCACTCTCATTTATGCCGGTAGGTACTGGGGTAAGAAAGAGCTACTGACAATATCAACAACCCAGCGTTGCAAAATTTTGTTTATATTTAAAGGGATTTTGATCACACGAAAACAAGAGTGGCAACACTGTTCCTCCAGTAACAGTCGTGTAGTTATTTCAGGGATAATATCCAGTGTAGTTGCATTAAGAATGTTTTTCTTCCCAATATCTCACCCATAAAATTCTAGTGTATTTATTTATGTTTATAAATTTACTTTACCAGGGTAATTATAGAATTTTTGTCGAAAAAAGAGTTTATAAAATACAAACGTGCCTTGTGATCAACATTAATAACATTTTACTATATTATAAACGTGTTATTTTTTATGTAATTGTAATATCCACCAAAGGAGACAGCTACAGATCACGTGACTTAACGCATAAATAAGTAAAAGTAGATCTGTAGCTTTTCTACCTGTGATGAAAGGTTCTTCCTATGGAAATTGAACTGTACCTCACAATATGGGAAAGGAATTTATGCTCATACCTGGCCAATGATTCTTCTACGTAGTGGT
>CABFOW010001308.1:85442-103385 GCA_902141385.1 Timema californicum | reverse complement strand
GTGTAAAATCCACAGGTACAATTTGAACAATATCTCCTTACCCTGGCAGCACTACATGCCACGCCAATGACAATAGCACTAAAGCGTTTTAACAAAGTTAATTTAAAACATCAGCATACCTAGAACAAGATACATCTTCAAGATCACCTTCACACGTCAAAATAAACATCTTCACTCCTTCCATTGAATGGTTTATAAGAAAGACTCCCCCAATAATAGCTGAATGATTCTTGGGCTATTTATTTACTGTAGGGTGGCGTGACTAGGGCTGCCTAACCACGCCCAAAACTCAAACTCTTCCCCCCCAATGCGGAAGCTATCAAGAGGATCGGGCATAGAAAGAAGAAATTGGATCGTATATCGATGGCCAATGAAATTACCTTGAGGGTTATTTATCTTGAAGGGAAAATAAAATAAATCTGATAGCTTCAAGAGTCTTTTGATTTTAAACTGCCCGTTAAAAAAAATACAAAAGAAGATAGGTTTAAACATATACGATGTAGGTCAAGTTTTGAAACGATTCAGATGATATACTTTCTCTTCCGCTAAATATACGGGTGCCGGTATGTAAACTCATATTATAAAATGCTGGAGGGGAAATTTCGCTTTGGAAACTGATTGATCAAGAGTAAAAATAAAAGAGAAATCACTCTGATCTGTCAGTTTAAAAATCATTTGTGAATCGGTCAAGGTTCCTACATGACAAGGCACCGAGATGCTTTGCAGGCGTTTGAGTCTTACATATTTAAAAAGTTGTTTGAAATTTCTTTATTAAAGTTTTCGTCAAAGTGTAGCGGGAAATTATCAGCAAGCTTCTAACTATATGAAATATTTACATTTCGAGAGAATTTGTATTACTGATATTAAAGCAAAAGGTTGGAAACATAATAAAGTCATGTTTTATTAAGGTCACAATAGAACCATTAAGATAACGTTAGATTGTTTTATAAGGTTTTATGCATGTTATTAAACATATTTAAAACAATTTAAACTTTAAAACTGGCCAGAATTTCAGCCTGCATTTTGATGAAAATGGTATTTAAAAACATCAAACCATTTCACAACTAAGCTGGTATTTCTAAACGTTTGCAATGCTACTCACTGCTCTACCTTGCAACATCCATAAGGTGGTCTGGAAGGGGACCCGAGAAAAAGTCGGTGATTTTTACAGTTTTTATGGCAAAACATGTATTTGCCCAAAATAAATAAAATATTGCTCCAATACAAACATAGAACTTAAATTTTCTTCTCATGGTGACCTCAAAATTTCTTGAATACCTGTCAAGGGTGTTTTGGAATTTAATGACAATTTTTTCTCTTTATCTTAAAATTTGTTAGATAATGCCACCATAATCATGACAGATATTGAGGAACTGTTGATATTAATAACATGTGAAGAAAATTAAACTGTATATTTGTACTGCAGCAATATTTTAATTATTTTGGCCAAAAGAAGATTTGTCATAAAAACTGCAAAACAAGTGGCCTTTCTCGGGGCCCTTCCATTTCACTTTAAGAAGAATTTATTTGAGATGGCCGCAAATTACATGTATATCCAATTTTTGTTTGTTTAATCCTACTTAGTGGTGATATAGTGTAGCTGTGTTTACACTTAGAACGAATGTTACCTCGTTAGATTTCATGTAAATCATTCTAACGTTGGATAACGTGACCACAGATGTTATTTCTGTCCACACCAACGACCACAAAATGATGGCAAGCCTGGGGTTTTATCCCGTATTTACGAAATAAAACTAATATATATGTTTATTTGTTGGTACAACATTACAGTAGGCGTATAGTTTTAACTTGCTAAAACTAATACCAGACAGGCTTAGATCCCAAGATGGTGGAGCGGATTATGAATAGGAGCCCCGAGCTTCGATTACCAACCGGGTACAATAGGTGTTTTTATTATTATCCATACTGTCGTTTCTCGTCTTCTCTGTGGGTGAATACCGGTACAATTATTTATGATCCGCCTTCCTCTTTATGTTCTAGCATTTTAAATGAAGTCTGTGAAAGCTAATTATGTAAATACTTACTCTAACTATATTTAAAATGTTGAAAATTTAAGATCCAATGTTTATGCTTACATTGTAAACTTTATATTTACCCAATTCTTTTAAAACATCATACAAAATAATTGGTAAATAAATCGAAACAAAGAGTACCGTTTGAATTATGATTTTCCTCAGTTTATTTGCTACCCTTAATTTGAGGCCTAGAATATTTGTTTTAAATGCCTGGATATAAGTATTACCATCTTCTTCTTAAGTCAACAATTCGGAGATTGGTTTGATGTAATTTATATCTATCCGTAGCTGAGCACGCAGAATTTCTATGAGCGAAAGCGAAAGGGTCTACCAATATTGCCGATAAAGGTATTTTCACATACCTTCCAGGGTTATTTTACATGCCACAATGGACATAACACCGACGGCTTTACTTCCCCTCCTTAGGAAGTTGTGCTAGCGAGGTTAACCATGTAATCATGTAACATCAAAATATTAAGTATGAACTAAATTCATCAAACCTTTCTGTTTGTAGACTTAGGTATGGGCAGATAAGTGAATAGTATTTTTCTTTTTAGGGTTAAGACGTCCATAAAACATTAAGATCAATCATAATTTTGGGGGTGAAATATTTCCCGATTAAAATTTCTCTCTGCATGATAAAAAGTAAAAAAAAAACTAATAAAAATGCATCACTAATAAAAGTAGTTTGGTGTAATCTGTCGACGTAGAAGAGGAAATGGCTGTCGGGAGAGAGAATGCAGTTTATTACCCCATGCACAAGGGGGCGGTGCTGATGGCAGATGCAGCAGAAGTGATGTCACCAGTTTCGTAACCCAGGACTCCCTACTACTCGTGACGTGGCGCCTTTATTTTATTAATGTTATTTTATAGGCATTTAAAATATCCATCAAAAGTGACAGCTACAGATCACTTAGCTTGACGTGTGAATACATTAAAGTAGATACAGCAGCTATACAGCCTGTCAGATAAGGTTCTTCCTATACAAAGTGGGATACAGCAGGTCGTTTGACCAAAAGGGCCACAATGAACGTTGGAAAGAATGAAGTGGCCTCATTTTACAAAATTCAATATTGTCACCATAGTAAATGGAAAAATCCTTACTAAATCAAAAATAAAATTAAGATCACATAACATGTTAAGAATTGACCCATATTTTGAAACAAAAAATTTGAAACTTTAAATATGCATCAAGTGTGTAAGTCGCTTGTTGGAGTCGCATTCGGAATGTATGACAAAAGTGATCGCTCAAGTGTTTGTTCCGTTTCATGAGTAGAAGCATACTTGTGTGTTGACAAATATTGCACATATTTGGTGCGCAAATTAAAAATTTTTGGGAATGGATCTTTTTTGAATAGCGAGTGAAATTTGTTATACAAACCTCGCTTGCTAGATTTTACCAAATGACCAATTTCCAAATGACATCATCTTAAATGTTGTCTTCGTTTAAAGCATATAGAAAGACAAATCGGGCCAAATTGATTGTTGGTTCAGCAAAAGGTCCATGGGCCACACATAATAATGTATTGGACCGCAAATTTGACATGCCTGGTCCAAACTAGTTCTGGTTGTCGCCATAGTGATATACCAATATCCTCAATACGACACTTTTGAAAACTGGGAGAATGTGTGGTATTGCCCTCATTTATGTCAAGGGAGAGGGGGAAATCACTTAGGAAAAAACACCATCAGCAAACCCGACTGGATTCGAACCCCGATCTCTCTGTCATTGACAGTTCAGCATATTTATAAATCACCGAAGTGAAGCTCATATTTTAATCGTGTGGTTTTGTGTCCCAAATTCACAAATATCCCTTTTTTGTGTGTGAAATCCTCCATATTTTTCCTATTATTTCCAGACACAATAAAAAATGTGTTTACTCGGTTTGCCTGGTTTTCCAGACGCATGGAAACCCTGCTATACACAAAAACTTGTTATCATTTAAGCCAGGATGGATTTGAAATCTCACGGCCCACGGGCCGTGTCCGGCCCGCTTGTCTGCGACACTTTTATTACACCGTTTGGCCCTTAGTCATAATTATAGACAATACGCACACAAAAACAATAGTTTCAGTTTGGTGTGTAGGTAATAAAAAAAAATGTTAGCAACTATTTTAAAATGTGCTTTTTTTATCACTTTAAATATTTGTTTGTGATACATTTTATTCACACAATTACATAGCCTAAATACTACTTAAGAGTATTTCGCCAACCTACATAAACATTTAAAAAAATATATTTTTGAATATTTTAATATTGAGTTATGGTTTTGAATAGATAAAATCTTATATATATTATAGAGCTACATCAGTGGGCATGCGGACTAAACTACAGTTTCTTCTGGTCTATTTTGCCATTTTGTTGGAGGTCAAGGTTCGAGTTCCAACCGAATGTACATAAGGTGGTTTTCCTTAAATACTTTCCTAGATTTTCTTTATTCAAATGATGCTACTTTCCCTATAAATAATAACGATTTCTCATCATCTAACCACTAACGTGATTAAAATGTTCATATTCTGAATGGGTAGTAGTAAGACGAGTTGCAAAATCAAAACTATAGAATGTAGCCAAGCAAACCTGTTTCTCTAGACCATTTCCCGAAACACATTCCGAGTTTATGAATATAGCCCTTCGACTAATTTGATATAGTTAAATATTGGAGTGTAAGAAACGTGAGAAAAGGCCAGTGTTTCGAAGTTTTTACATACAATTTTTTTTAGGCCAAAACAAACAAAAAATATCCAGTAGAAAGCTAGAGTTTAATGTTATTCACGTGGTGATAGCAACCATTGTTGAATATTTGTTACGAGCATAGCGGCATTAGATGATAAACTTCTTAAATGAAGAGGAAGCTGTCATTAAATTCCAGGACATCCTTAACAGATATTAAAAAACTTTTGATATCACAAAGGGAAGAAAATTAAACTATTATCCTAGATTGCAGCCTCAGTCAATCTAGAGCATGCAAGGATGGTGTAAGTCTAAGGACTCATATCGTCAACTGTCCTGTTTCCGCAGTCACGTATTAGTATCAGGTCATGCTTTCAAAAACAGAGATTGTTTTGCCAATTAGCATAACTTAGAATATTGGCAAAAATAGTAACTTAGGGGAAACACCCCCCCTTTTTTTATATATGTAACAGTGAGGTTTAGACCTTTTCAGGTGTCGAGGAAGGACACCAGTTGTTAAGGAGCTACTTCGACTGCTTTACACACTCAGCTAGCTACCAAGTTACCAAAACTAGTGGGGAGAATATCCTACAACATATGTACCTGTTCTGTCCGGAAGAGGACGCCCCAACCCGGCTTTGGAGTCAGTCAGATAAACCCCAGCGTAGCGCTGGGTGGTCGGGTGTTCGACACCAGTTAAGAGTTATAACAAAGAAGATAGGTCAGGGCACGAATCTGCTGAGTAGGGACATTGATAGAACTAGGACATTTTTCTTGACTTTTTCTACCTGTTCTAAAAACCTATATCACTAGTGGTTTAATTCATATATTTCAATAAACAAGATACAAATAAGCCTACCCATCCCACTAAGTCATCCTGACAAGTCTTTCATATATTTCAATAAACAAGATAAAAATAAGCCTACCCATCCCACTAAGTCATCCTGACAAGTCGGCCAACGGACTGGGGAGTAGTGATACTATATTTCTACGGGATAAATATTTGATTTATTTTAGCCCTAAAAATATGTGTTGATATAAAAACCGCATAAACACTGACCTACACTCCCATCTTAAGGTACCAATTTGTATCAAACAAGGTTCTCTATAAAATGAATGCCACATCAATCGGTAGGCCTCGAGAACAGGTGTGATGCATTAGTGCAACATCACGATGGGCATACTTGACGTTCTAAGAAGTTTCCAAGCCTCTTTAAGTTACCCTTGGCAACTGTCTTTTTTTTTGTTCCCTAGTATGACGATACTAGTGATATTTTTCCGCAAGTCATCTCTATGTAATTTATTTCTATTTATACTACACAGGTGTAACTTCACTTATTAACACGTCTGCGAATAATTTGATTCGTGTTAGTTTTTATCGTCTAAATAATTTTAGCCGACGATTTTTTTCTTCAGCGTTAGTAAAAATGTCAAGGTTGTTTTACCCAAGTATACAAAGTGGGATTATCTTTTGTCAGACTTAAGATTACGAGGCTATAGTTTTGAGATTAATGATGATAGAAAAAGCATTTTTTTTAATAGAGACAATTTATAATTTATCACTTCAATACCATTTAGACCCGCTTCAATGGTCACATGGTCTAAAGCGTTACTCTCGCGATGGACTGTACTGCCGATCACGGGGAATTCAGAGTTATAATATCAACTGGGTGTACTGAAGGGTTTTTTTCTAAATGGTTTTCAACTCTCCCTACATGCAAATGCGAGTACACTTCTTCTAAATTCAATCAACACCATTTCTAACACATTAGCGTAATTATTACATAATATGCGTGTAGCCCAAACGCGGCGCTAATATATATATATATATATATATAAGTATAAATGTAAATATAAAACCCAAACGGGTAGTAATACACGACGGGTAAAATACCCCAAACTACTTCTGTAATACCAGATAGATCAGTAGCTACTCAAGAATCTGACGGGCGTTCGAACAGGATTTACCTTAAGGAATCCAAAGATGGTAAAAAAAAGAAGGGATGAATAATTGATCTTTCTGACGTTTGCTATCAGGATAGAAAGAATAAATTAATAATATACAAATGTAGCTATCCCCTTAATGATTAGTTTTACCAAACATTCGGGAGCTTTAAAGATATTATATTGAAAAAAAAAAACATAAATTCTTAAATAATTCCAAAATTAATCCTACATTGTGAAAAATTATTTTTTTGGTCTTGAAGTAGTTCTTTTAGAAATATTTTAAAAATATATATGTTGTTTGGTCACAAAAATGCCCAGCAAGAATCTTCCAGCCTGGATATAAAATTAAAAATGCCCATGGAAGCATTTGTCTATCTAGAATAGGAAACAAGAAAAATATAATAATTTTAAAATTCAAGTCAGTGCTTTCCAGGTGCAAATATAATGAGTGTGTATGCTCGTCAATGGAAGAGAGTGTTATCTTAATAAATAAGAAACCTCAGAGGGTGAACTACTTATTTTCTTCAATCTATTTTTATATCGTAAGGGGACATCTACGTGTGATATTGCTTAAAGTTCTTAAGTGCATCAAGTTAAGATGCGACCCGCTTAGCAAAAATACCGTTGTATTTACGAAGCAGGCAATATCAATAAGCGAAATAAAGGGAATGGTGGATTGGTGTCAGCTTGGATTTTTTTTAAATATCAAAAGACAATTTCCAGATAAAAATGTTTCTTTCAAACGGCTAAAATAGAATCAAAATAGTTCAAAATAATCCGGTATAATCCGTTTTGTTTTTAAAGCTCGCTTGAAAACGGCGAATTAGCATTGAAAAAGTTTTCACTTTTGTTATGTTATTATTATTATTACTATTACCAAATCTATAACTTTTACTAGGAAAACTAATCCTTTATTTTTTACTTATAAATTGGGCAATGAAAACATAGTTCACACCCTTTATGTTAATGATCTTGGTGTTCTTGATAACAAACTTATTTCCACTATTATGTTGACCATGTAATTTCCCAGTCATTAAAATTACTTGGACTTATTAAATTTATTACGTCAACATTTAAAAAAGTTGACTGTTTTTTATGTCTGTACTACACCCTGGTTAGATCTAAGTTATAATACGCTACAGATGCTTGGAATTCCATTATCTCAACTGACTCTCTTAGGTTGGAAAACATTCAAAGGAAATTTGATAATATGATATAATATGAAAATATGATAAATACTTTAGTAACCGGATTTATTATGATTATGACAGAATTCGAAACCTCTTAGGGCTCCGAACTCTCTTCTCGCGTAGACTTTATTGTAATGCCCTTTTTGTCTTTAATATATTCAATAGCAAAATGTATTGCAAATTTTGCCCTTGATCATGTAGGCATTCATATCCCTTCTCGGGCTTCTCGTAATCCTAAATTATTTTTTCTCAATAGCTCTTATAAGGTAAGCTCTCTAGGTCGTTGTATCTATAGCGCCCATTCTAGATTTGTCGAATTCGACTTTTATCATAAAAGAAAAGCTAAACTCGGAGAGTTATTTAAGGAAATCCCTTATCAATAATTTATCACTAAGAGGTTCTGCCTATAATATCTAGATTTTACAATATTCTGATTTATTGTTTGCATATTGTTACTGCTTTTAACCACTCTTTAGTTTTTTGTTATTATTGCTCTTTTTGTATTGTTATCATTATTAATTACTTTTTTCTGTAACTATTCATCATTATATAACATTATGTAGCCATTTTTGTTTATCTTATTTTCTCGTGTAAATATATATATTTGTAAGGTACTTGAGTACTTTAGGTGCTGGCCTGTTATAGGTCTTACGACTTTTGACCAGCACTATAATAAAGCAGATTGAAATTATTATTTAACCCCAAGCTATGTTCTAGTAACATTCTCAATACTTGCCCACTGCTAAATACTGAGGCGCTGAGCGGGTTGCATTCGTTACACCAATCTTATATCTTGTGTAGTTGTTGCTTGATTGTTAGAACTGCTAAGAGATGTATTAGCGACCGAGGCATGAACCCATGCTCGATTAGTTATGATGTCATAGCACAGCCACCACTGCTGCACGGTTCTCTGCTTGTGGCTACCCCGGTTTTCACTTTCATTGATTACTTTCTGACGTAAAGCTTTAGTTTTTGATCGTAGCTATAAACATGAATTATTGTCTTACAAACAAAGCTATTTGACACCTTAGATCAGTCGGTAGCGTGTCTGTCTACTGAGCTAAGGGTCCCCAATTCGATTCCCCGCATGGCTGAAAAAATATATCATTTGTGAAGGTCGGGTTTACCCTTTCACAGTGATAAATTAACGGCCGGGGACTAATTGTTGTGTCTGTTCTAGTCTTAAGTTGGATTGCAAGGCATATGAAGCTACAACAAGCCTAGCAGGCCGGTAGTGGACAATGTATGGCGTGAATAAAAAAGTGACCCAGGCCATGGACTGTAAACAAAAGTGGATGTAAAAAAACATACACAACTATACTTTTTTTAATCACGGTTTGAAACCAAAATTACTTTACACGCACAAGTACTTTTTTTTAAATTATGGCTTGAAACAAAATTACATTACTTGCACGGCTACAGTTTTTAACTATGGCTTAAAACCAACATTATTTTTCATGCACGGTTACTGTTTTTAATCATGACCTGAAACAAATATTAACTTACATGCATAACTACAGTTAATGGCTTGAAACAAAAATTTCGTTCCATACAAAGCTATAATTTGTAATCATGCCTTGAAACAAAAATTACGTTCCATACAAAGCTATAATTTGTAATCATGCCTTGAAACAAAAATTACCTAAGATGCACAGCTACAGTTTTTATTCATGGCTTGAAACAAAAATTACTTTAGATGAATATCTACAGTTTATAATCACAGATTGAAACAAGAATTATTTTGCATTTACAGATAAAGGTTTGAATGGAAGGTTTAAAAAAAAAGTAATACTTTACAAGTACAGCTACAGCTTTTAATAGTGGCTTGAAAAAATGCTTTAAACGTACAACAGTTTTTAATCGTGGATTGAAACAAAATTTACTTTAGATGAACCACTAAAGTTTTTAGTAATAACTTTACTAACGTTGCTTTTACGTGAACAGCTTCAGTTCACAACCATGTCTTGACTCGTTCACCCAGCCAGAGTTTTTAATATATGTATTATGGTTGTGCATGCACAATTAATGTTTCTGTTCGTGATCTAACAAGTGCGTGGCTGACACGTAGAGCCAGATTGTTAACTGTCAAACAATGCCAAAGAAGAAAAGTTTGTGTAACAGTTAGAATAAAATACGTTGGTTGTTCAAATTGCGAGGTGACACTATTCAACATGATCTTTTTTTTAAATTGTCACTTCATCTCACTACCCATTCGGGTTGTACGTAAAGGTCTATATACATTTTTTAGCACCGTGTCTTACTACCCGTTTGGGCTGTACGCCCCCTATGTAGGCTTATAATTAGACTAATTCTCAAGCTATGAGAAGGGTTGAATATAAAGGAAGTGTATTGCCTACATATTTGCGTGGATAGAGAGTAGGAAAAACCATTTAGGAAAAATCTCACCGTCATCGGCAGTCCAGTTCATTTCAAAAGTGATGCCATAGATTAGTAGTATTAAACCCGAGTTCGCGAATACTTATTAAGGGGTACGTAGAAATCATAAATATAAATTATTTCTTGGTAAAAACTTAATAATCAGGGCCATCTTTAGGGTTAACCACAAGAAACTCGTGCATTAGAACATGCATTTTAGGAGTCATTTTGTCTTTTTCTAGATGTAGATCAGGGTCCTTCAACCTTTTTTATGTACCAAGGGCTAAAGTTTTTGTCTCTTGTTGATTCGCAATACTGTACCCACGATATTAGGATTGAACATTTAATATATTTTTCTTTTGGTGTCCCGAGAGTGTTCAAACGGAGATGAGAGAACGCGAATACTCCCGACTATTTCCGGAAACTCCCGACTATATTCTAACTCACCCGCGTAGTCATTTGCCGGTTCAAGGTAAATATGTATACAAACGTAATTTTTTTCTTCACATAAAAAGCAAAAATAGTTTATAAAATATCTTAAAATACTTATTTTATTATATAGTATATAAATCTGTATTTGTCATTTTTGTCACTTGAAATAATTTTATTTTTCACATAAGCCCCCGGGCCACAAAACAAAATTACGGTGGTCCATGAGTAGCCCACGAGCAGCGTGTTGAAGACCTCTGATGTAGATTAGAGAATATGTATAACTCGCATCAAGCTACAACAGCTTTGAGGGTACAAGGATGAAGAGACATATCTTGGGGTTTGCGGGCTCTGCTGGCCACGTTGTCTAATGCGATACTTTCGTGTTGGACTAGACAGCTTAAGATGGGGAGTTCAGGGTTCGATCCCGGTCCGGTGCACTGAGTGTGATTTTTCATAAATGGTTTACACTCTCCCTCCACGTAAGTGAGAGTGCATTTCCTCTAGACTAAATTTGGTTAATTCCTAACTCAATAGCGTAATTAGTACATAGGCGTATAAACCAAACGGGTAGTAAGACCAGCTGCTAAAAAAATGAATACCACTGATCCCATTAAGGAGGATTGTTCAAGGTTACCCGCTTAATTATTTATGATTCCTAGTTTATTTAAATTTGACCTTGACCCGTTACTCACACCATTTTATGTTTCTTAAGTAAAGTCGTGTGTAAATAAAAAACTAAGCCATTATGTCATACCTATTCTTATAGCCAGATAAAAAGTGAAATACGTACACTACGTTCACCCTGAAAGGTGTAGTAAGATCTTTACGAAGAGCCTTCTAAAATTACTAATAATTTTTTTGTGGCCAACATTGTTAAAATTTTATTAGATAATTATTGTTATTTTATAAGTATTGATATTATCTATCAAACGTAACAGCTGCAGATCACATGAATTGACGTGTGAATACATTAAAGTAAATCTATTAGCTTTTCTAGCGCTCAGATAAGGTTCTTTCTATGAAAATTGTATTGGATCAAGTTTACCTTGCCTTTACCCGCATTTGCATGGAGGGAGAGTGGAAAATAGCTTAGGGGAAAAACTACCTTAAGTACATTTAACCGGGAGACTATATCTAACCTCCATTACCCTGGTAGACTGGATGAGGGTGACACCTTAGCTCACATGCCCACCGATGCGGCTAATAGTTAGTTAAAGTTTCCTGAAAGTTAGGATATTGCCAATCTAGCTCCCTTATAAACCATAATATCCATTGACAGGTCTTCAACCCGAAGGTTGGTTTGATGCTCTTCCCGTCTATCTGTAGCTGGGCATGAACTCATCCCTTTGGCTGGTTAGTGCTGCCCGCACCATCCGGTATAAAGCACATGCACTAGGGAGATTCAGAAAGTGCGGTGGTTCCCGTTGGTTTCTGCACTGAAATTCTACTAGCGAGCGCGAAATAACCTACCAATTTAGCCGGAAAAGTATTTTCACATACCTTCCAGGGATCATTTATATGCCACAATCGACTTGGGACCGAAGCTTTTTATTTACCTTCTGAAGGAAGATGTGTTACGGATTTTTATCGCTCAAGAAAAATCCATCAGCCTCAACTGGGTCGTAAATCAAGCACTTTACCCTAAGACCTCCGAGCTCAACAAACCACTGTAATTTTTTAGTTAAAATATTTGACAGAAAATATCAATATCAAAAAAATACTTATAATTTTCTATATTTCCAATATCTAACATAACATTTCTATATAACGTTTGGTTTTCTTCCTTTTAGTATTGACTTGATATATTTATGGTACTTACATTCCCCGGGGAATGTAATGGAAGAGTATTCCGCGCAAGGAACTAGAACCGAAGCTCTTCATTCGCTCTCCCGAGCCATTTCCCCTGAGTAAAGAAGAGGGAAAAGTGACTTCTCGTCTTACCTGCTGATCTCCTGAACCGAGGTAGACTGTAAATATATACCTCCTCCTCTAGTGCTACTAGCCTGTCACTGGGAATTCAGCAGCGGATAAATAAATTAGTTAGCTCCCTTCTCTTAGCACACCCGTCCGTCTCTCGGTTGCTTGGTGGCTGCTGGAAAGAGCATTCATTATTAATTTCATTTTCTAAAGTTCAACATTCCAGGTGATTTCTGTGGTAAGTTGTGGTGAGTAATCCAGTAGCGTGGTGTGGAATGTTGCAAGGGTACGCAGAACTTGTTTAAATATTATTTATGATTGTTTCTCATCACTCAGTAAAACGAACACTCTCACTGGTCATGTGTCAACGGAAATACATTTCCATGTGAAGTATGTAGAGCAGAGTGTGTGTATTATTAGTCAAATGGGGGCAGAGTGAGAGAGAACATATTATCTATTATTTATTAGCACCGTGTCTTACTACCCGTTCGGGTTATACGCACTTACGCTAATGTGTAATGGTAGGGTGATTGCGAGTTGAAATTGAGGACCTACAGTTTAACGTGGAATCCGAACCATGGTGGAGGTCTGGCATTCCCCACATTCACAAGATGTCTTGTCAGAGGTGAAGGAAGGGTTTGGTACTCAGATAAATCTGTGCCAGGACCGACGATTGAACCCCGGCCGCCAGCACAGAAGTCTGACACCTTACCCCTAGACCGCCAGGTCACCCAACATATTATCACAGCTATAGTTTTAACAAAATCTGCTTACTCTGGTAACAAACATTTCCCGATATGCTACTGGTATAATCTTTCTAACATGTCAAGAAAGTCACACACACATTGTATAATACATATAACCAAAGAAGTGTATATTTATCAAAAGTAAATTAAATTACAAAATATAAATATGTACAGTAGAAACTTATATATTATATACTTTTATGAAAGTTTCTGAAAGACCATATTACCTTTTGCATCAAGTGAAAATCGTTCTTAATGAGTTACCCAAGTAGTTATCAATGCCATTTTCTTTTTACTACTATTAATATCCAATAATATTCCATATATTACGTGTGATTTCTTTAAGAAAAAAGTATTTGAGCCCCTAATTGGCTATCTGTACTCATAGTTTAAAACATATTAAGACAAAGTTGTATGAAAAATAAATTAATAATTAATTAAAACACATTGTAATGTATTTAACTTAATCATTTTTTTTTACTTCGCAAGTAGGCATTTTCATCTATTTTAATTTTCTCATATTAAAATAAAGTATTGTAATCGTGAACGTTTTCGACCTCGAGATTATGATGAATCTTTAAGTTGTGTGTGTCCAAACTCAAAAAAGTGGATTATACCATTTTTTCCTGCCTGTCTGTCTGTCTTTGGCCAAAGATCTGAACGGATTTATGGATTTTTTTCAAACTTAATATTTATATGCTATAAGGCAGTATTTCAGGACTTTTCTTTTAGTTTGACAATAGCCCTTAAAACTATGGATAGTTTAGTGATAACTGATTTTTGAAAAAAATTGATTTTCTTAAAAAAATATCTCTAACAATTTAGTTCAAAATTGGTAAATGTAGACTATTTGACACCTATAATACATAGTGTTTGTTGATTTTTCAAAAATAAACTATTATAATTGTTGTTTACTCATGAAAATTTTGAGAAAATTTTATATATTTTGAATATGGCCTTTAAGATTGATCTCAAATTGGCTATCTGGGAATAGAATTTCATGATAAATAATAATAGATTTTTATTTTAGCAAATATAAATCACTTAAAAGTAGTTAACAAATAACTTTTTTTTGGGCCAAGCTTTAATATTTGAGAGAGTTTGTACAATTATGTATTATCATTTATTTATATTAAATTTAATTGTTTATATAAAATTAGAAATTCACTATGGATGATAGGCAAAGATAGGTTGTAACCAGGGCAAGTTGGGCCTGATATTACTGTAGGCCTACTAAAGAAAATTGGACTGTACTGAAACTATCGTATTACTCATTTTAGTTGTATTTCTCTTTTGTTTTTAGAGAACCATGTCTTCAACGAAAAATATAATAGTAATAATAATAATAGAAGGTGTAACAAGTTACAATTTTAGACGCTATTTAAAAATGTACATTGTATCGTTTCGTTGACTTTTTTACAGCTTGTCACTGTCACGATGGTCTGTAAAAATGTTGCACGTGCAATAAAGTACCAGTCAAAAAACACTACACGCATTTATTTTAAGTTGCACGACACTGTCACAAATCTACCACCACAAAAAAAAAGTGCCAAAACAGAAAGTGAGTTTATTGTATAATTTTAGGAGTACGTGGTCTGTGATTCAACGAGGCAGATGGTGGGAGATACATTAGCATTTGTATTCTAACAGATTTATTTTTAATTTTGGCTCTATGGAATTACAAATCAAGATAGGTTAACAGTTTTTGCAAAACTAAATAATAATGGTTATTATACAAAACTGCAAAGTTATTAAAGTGTATAAAAGCATGGTTAGAGCGGGCGTGCATTGTGTAGACACAAAATGAAACTATCGGTTAAAAAAATTATTGGATAAAATCAGAGTAAAATCTGACCGGAAGGATTTTTTTTAATGAAAATAAACCATGTTATAGTTAGGTTTGTTTTAATCAAATATTTTAGTTAACATTTTGTTCGGTAAAGCTAGAGTAAGTTTTAGCTTGAACATTTCAAAACTAATTTCAAAAGTTATAATTAATGAATGTGAAATACACAAATATTATTCACAATGAACCTGTTTCGCCAAATGACATCTATTTCCCAGACAATAATATTTGTTCTAAATTCAAACAAACTTTACATTGTTTAGGTGTACTATACATATATACATTATAAAACACTTCTTAAAAATAAGGTATAATACTTAGGTCTGTTTGTATTCGTATTATTTTTATATTGCCCAATTCCCTGTGTTTTCCTGGTTTTCCAGGAGGAATTTCCATTTTTTCAGGCAGCTTCGATTGAAGAAAAGAGTAATAAAATTTAATTTTTCATCAAAATGACGTGTTGAGTCATATAACTTATGTTTAAAACAGGATGATTTAATATTGATGGGAAAATACATTTTTTGTTAGTTCACAGCCCTTGTATAAGGGGAAATATGACATGTTTGAATCAACGTGCTTAGTTCTTCACTTCAATTTTACGTCCATCCAAAGATGTACTATTTTAAGCTTTCAGTTAAATGTCCAAATTAACAAATATTTTAGCATTTTCACTGTATTTTACGAAATTCCCCGTATTTTCGTGGTTTTATCCAGACATCAGGTACGTGGCAAATCTGGTATTGCTCATATTAATTTAACTTTAGAAAAAGCTAAAAACAAATTATTATAAATTAAGAAAAAAATATGAACTCCTGTAAAGTACGTTGCTTGTATTTTAGGATTTATTTTTAATTTTGTAAATTAATGCCAACTCTTAGATAAGAAAACTATGCATTAAAAAACCCTCAGCAAAGTGATCTCTTAAAAACTTTAACGTGTATAAGTAGTAAAGTGAAAATATATTATTCTATAGGAACATGAGAACTTATTTAACTTCAATTATCAATGAAAAATTGTAAACAATAATATTAAGAAATTCGGTTCATAAAAAATTCGTATCACCGGAATTGGGTAACCTATATTTATCAAGAAACCAACTTTAATTATTATTTATTACCGTACAGTTTCGAACCGGTATTTGGAAATCGTCATAGGCTGTAAGCACTATTGATTTATCGGAACCATTATTATTTTATTCGTAAGCTAAAGTGAAAAATACGTGTTAGCAATGTAATAAAAAACCATATAGAGGTTGAGTTTTATGTAACTGCGCCAGTAGCCACCAGTTACCTCAAAAGAAGATCGAATACCAAGATGAGAAGAAGAAAAAATCTCCTTGTAAATTGTAGGAATCAATTTCCAGCCTTTCAAGTAAGATCCAGTGTGCTAATCGCTCAACTAAACTTACCCGAGTTGTTGCCTATTATTCTGTTCCAAGAAGGGTTCGTGCCTTACACGGGAACAAAGGTCGCCCTGGTAGTTACGAGACACGGATGCAGGCCACGCGTGTATGTAATCTCGCCCTTTGCATACATTGTGTGCGCTGGTAAACCTGGTCATACGTGACTTTTTTAATATATTAACTAGTGGCGCACCCTAGAGCAGTACACTCCCCCTGCACCCTTCATACATAACACTCTTCAAAGTAGATATCCGGGCGCGGCAGAGCACATTGTCTGTGTATATTGTTCAGTCCAATATTTCACGGAAACCCCGTTTTATAAAAACAAACTTTTTTTTCTGAAGGAAACAATGATTACATTTTACTGTATTATAAGTTTGTAGCTTTTAAAAAAGACACCTGTACATTGGAATCGAACCCAGAACTTTTGGTGTAGTTCACCACTGATCCATTCGGATTTGTGCAGTGCTCAGGGTTATTCGTTACTAGTATTTTAAGGCAAATCTGTGATTGATATCATTTTCATAATGTGAGCTTCACTGGTCATGTACATTACATTAAATCGTACAAGGGTTCGTTTATTTTTATATATTGTTAATGTTATTTTATAAGTACAGAGTCGCGATTATCCGGCCCTCCGTATTATCCGGCTAGGTTCTTGGTGTTAACAAGTGCATGTTAAAATAAACCGGTACATATCTACACTATAAAACATTTACTGAATTTATAAAGTAACCCATTTGACGCTCTATTCTCACTTGATCTTAATTCGGAGCCGATGTTCCAATTCCAAATTAAAGTATAGTATAGTAAATATTTAAAAAAAACGTTCTCGTTTAATATTTACCATCCCCCCTATAATGACTGTATTCCTATTTTACATTGTAATCAGAAAATGGGCAGATTCTATTAAAATAAATTTAAATGTTCTGTGAAAGTTAAAAGGAGTAGGCAAACCCATAATGAAAATTATTCACGAACGGATTCTTTATTATTCGGCTTTTCCATTATCCGGCCAGGAATGCCACCACTTTAGGCCGGATAATCGCTACTTTAATGAATTGATAATATCTATATAAATTGACAGATGCAGATCACATGACTTGACGTATGAACCTAGAGTAGACCTAGTAACTTTTCTGTCAAATAAGGTTATTCCTATAAAGATTGCTCGCCACCGCGTTTTCTGTCCAACCAGCCATTGCCGTACGACACTTTGATATATATCCACACAACATTTTATAACCACACCCCCTGGAAATAAATCCGAATATCCTCTATATCAGTGGTTCTCAATAGGTGGCCCACGGGCCAGATGGGGTCCACAAAGGATGTCAGTCCAGCCCACGGTAAATAATTTATCTGAAAATAATTTTTTTT
>CABFOW010001308.1:72861-85003 GCA_902141385.1 Timema californicum | reverse complement strand
AATAATAATAATAATAATAATAATAATAATCTGAAATATATATATATAATATATATATATATATACTGTATGTATAGCCCAACAACACTGTTTTACACTGCACGTCTGACAACCCTGTGGTAGGCTTGACGGGAGAAGGGAGGGTGAAGATTATTATGGGAGGGTGAAGGTCATTTACTTAATCTGGACCAAAGAGACTTACAGTTTGAATTAATTTACGTTCAAAGTTCAGAAGAATTGAAAAGTAATTTTACGGGCGAGTCAATGTGTAATTTTTGGGCTAAATTTATGATTAGTTATCCATATTGTAAGAAACTTGCAATTCTAATTTTAACAATGTTTGGGTTTACCTACAAATGTGAAGGAAGCTTCTCTGACATGAACAATATAAAAATTGTTATAGGTACAAATTGACAGATTTTCATGCAGAAAATGCCCTAAGATTAGCACACATCTTATACTCCAGATTTTAAACAAGTTGTTGAAGGAAATCACCCTCATTTTTCTCATAGGTTTCTTGGTTAGTAAAGTAAAGTTTTTTTATAATTTATATTTTATAAATACTAAAATTAACATAGTGTTCATAATATTATGAGGTACATAGTTTTCATTTTGATAACATTATGCAGATTTATCAAATTAAGTTTTCACACCCTCTGGCCCGGTCCATGAAAAAAAAATTAAAAATATAGCTTGCTGCCTGCACTGATAAGTAATTGGAAACCACTGCTCTATTTTAAGACTTTGACTACAGCTCAGAGCGTAGTGGCGTTGTGCTTTCAGTAAATGACCAAAACTCTTCTTAGATACTGTTTAGAATACCGGCGGAGGTGATCTCTGAAGCTAATAGCCCCCAATCGTGATTAATTGTCTGAAATAACATTAATTTTACCAATTGTTCTCTGTGGGTGTGAAACGTGATCTCTTTACTTTCAATGTCGAAATAAAATTTAGGGTGTTCGAAAACAAGGTGCTTAGGAAGATATTTGGTCTAAAAAATTGATTATGATACAGGGGAGTGGAGGAGATTACATAATGATGAGTTGCATCACAATACATTGTTAGGGTAATCAAGTCTCGTAGATTACGGTTGGCAGTAAATACAGTGCGAATGGAAGAATCTGGAAGCATATTCAGAGTATTGACTGGTATATTCAATGGGAAGAGACCAGTGGGAAGACCTAGACTCAGATGAGAGGATGTCATTAGAATGCAGTTGAAGGAGAAGGGGTGTAGGGAGGTGGACTGGATAGAAGGAGAAGGGGTGTAGGGAGGTGGACTGGATAGAACGAGCCCAAGATAGGAATAGGTGGAGTACCTACTTTTGTTTGTGTGACAATGAACTTTCTAGTTCCTAGTGCCAAATAGTAAGTAATTAATACAGATAAATAACGTAATCCTTTTTTAACATCTTCACTACACAAAACCACATACTCTTAGCACGTATAGTTTCATAGAGAAGAAAATGAAAGCACTCGGAAGATTAATAATGTAACGCTCAGCTTTTCAAGGTCGAAATATCGCCTATTTGTCCAAAGCAAAGTTTCCTATTATGTTCATCGTGTGCAAAATGAGAATATGATAATAAATAAATCAGCCAAAACGAAGTAAGTTTCCGGACAATTGAATATAAAGAATTCTAAAAAAAAGGTAAAAAAATATATATGATTTTATACTTGATAGGCGTTTGTCTAACCAAGTGAAGAGCTTCTTTCAAGCAGTTTGTTAGAACTTTTTTTTTCTATCAAAAAGACATGATCTGTCGACCAAATCGAAGGCAATAATGGGTAAAAGAATGTCTTCCTCCACCCCATACTGCCACCTCCTTATTTCCCTTACTGAAAAGAAAAAAATAACTTTTAACCGATGATGTCACTTGGATGGCTGGCTAATCTTCAAAGTGGATCGTTTTGCCGGAGAGGGGAAAGGAATCAGACGGACAACCGGTTCGACACGGATGATCGAGAACAGGAAATATCTACTATTTGGGATGGAATAGGTCTTCTTAGAGCAGGTTAGTTATTCATCTTTGAAAGAGGACTGCTTCTAGCAGGTTGGCTAGCCAGCCATCTTTGGAATAAGTCGTCTTAAAGCAGGTTAGCTATTCATCTTGGAATAGGTCTTCTTAAAGCATGTTAGCTATTAATGTTTGGAATAGATATTCATCTTTGGAATGGATATCTTAAAGCAGATTAGCTATTAATGTTTGGAATAGGGTTGCTTTTAGCAGGCGAGCTTCCAATATTTGCAAAAGAGCTGTGTTTAACAGATTGGCTACCAATATTAGGAAAAGGGCTGCGTTAGACAAGCTGGCTACAAATCTTTGCAAGAGAGCTGTGTTTACCAGATTGGCTACCAATAATTAATTGGGAAGGGGCTGCTTTTAACAGTTTGGCTACAAATATTTGGAAAAGGACTGCGATAAACAAGTTAGCTACCAACCTTTGTAAAATAGTTGCGTTTAACAGGTTGGCTACCAATATTTGAAATAGAGATGCTTGTAGCAGAGAATACTGCTTTATGACTGCTTGTAATTCAACAGTTTAAGTAAAATGGTTATTTTCAAATACTAGGTTGTTTGAGAATGTAAAAAATATGATGATGGTGATTAGCAGCGTAAGCTATAGAATATACTTTTTAAATAAGAATGTTACCATTGTAGCATGTTCTCTGGCGATGCAAGTTTTCCAAAGGCCTACATAGGAAAAATCAGATTTGTTGGTATACATGGAACCATTTTTATATATAAATATTTTCTCACTTTATTTAGATCAGTTACCTACTTTTTTTAAGTAGTACCTGCTCCTGTAAGGAAGATTTTTTTAGCCCCGCGTCTTATTACCTGTTCAGGTCATACACCTATGTACTAATTATACTAATGGGTTAAAGATTAAGGTGGGCTTAATTTAATTCTTCCATTCGCGTGGAGGGAGAGTGGACACACATTTAGGAAAACCACCCTTGGTGCACCCGACCGGGATCTAACTCTGGTCTTCAGCAGTCTAGTCCAACAAGAGATTAGCTCGTTAGACGACGAAGTAGTTAGTTGTATGGAAGTTTAATCAATGGAAATAATTGATTAGAAAAATAAAATTGTTGAACCTGAAGAGTTAGTTTATCAATAAAACTGAAAGGATATCTGGCTAAGGATAACAGCTTAAAACAAGCTAATACTTCTCACGAGTTAATTTAAATCATTTAAAAAATGACACTTTGACAGAAGAATCGCACCATTGCTTTAACAGTGAGCTATTCAACACTAGTGCCGTTCTTAGAAATAGTAAAATTTCTTGTTAATTTTTTCTTGAGTATATGGGCATCCTTGTATCCTCTTGAAATTATGAAGCCTACTCGAGCGTTGTAGAGGGTGGGGTCGAAACAATTATTAGACGATTAATAACTTGAAAACTTAACACTTAATTGAAAAGTAAATATTCACTATCTAAATAAAAGCAAACTACATACTATACTTTTTAAGTTTTTGAAGATAATGTCACTCATGTGAGCTGAAATGGGCGTCAGAGAGAATCCAAGCAGTTGTCCATCAATTTCCTCAGCATAGATCGTCTAATTGTTTCCGCCTCATCCTGTATTAGCAGTGCTAGCTCTAGATTTCCAGAATTTGATCTTATAATATATTAAAAACCAAACTTATAAAGTTATTTAGGTTACACTCTTATAAATACAGTAGGTTGATGACTATCCGGCCCTCAGCACAATCCGGCCGGGGCTCCAATATAATTACAGAACTGTATTATACATTCATACTATAGTAATTTGGATCCACAAATCGAGTGTATAAAACGGTTGATTTTTAATAATGTACCATAATTTTCAATCGTAAGCACCTTAAAAAGATGCGCCCATTCCCACAATATACGCAAAGGATGGTGTTTTGAAATTCTGTGTGGACTAAGAGATGACTTTAGCCGTGAGAGCTGTATGAAACTCTACTAGTATACAGTAATGTAAAGTTATCACACAATGTGGGTGTTTTTTCATTTGGCATCTCATCTTACTACCCGTTCGGGTTATACGCTTAAGTACTAATTACGCCAATGGATTAGGAATTGGGAAGGTTGAGTTTAGAGGTAGTTAACCCGCATTTGCATGGAGGTAGAGGGGAAAACCATATAGGAAAAACTACCCCTAGTTCACCCGACCGAGATTCCCAACAAATCCCAACAAATAAATAATTTATATAATACTTGTAATTATTATAAATATGTTACAATCATATTTGAGTGCTAGAAATATTTATTTTAGAATTTAACTTTAAGAGAAGCATTCAATAAATTACGTGGATAGAATGTAATCTTGAGGGTGATCGGGGAATTTGGGGGGTGGGGGTGGTTGGAGAAACAGACCTTTAACCAATGACAAGACACTTTATGAATATTAAAAGCCTCTAGATATAAGCTATTTTGATTTTTTTTAATGTTAACTTAGAGCATATATTTAAAGAATGTAATTTCCTTTACCATTCATACAAAGCTTTGAAGCTATTTTGTACTTATAACAATGGACAATTTTAGGGGCACTCTGAGTCTCTATAACAGTATTTATCTTTGCATATCAAGTTGTAAGTTTAGTATATTAATGTAGCCTATACACTCGAAGTGAAGGTATCAAATAATTTATCAGGTTATGGGTCTAACAACTTACGTCATGCGATGTAAAATTTGAGTTAAATAAACACCAATTTGGTGCCATTTCCGAAAAGGGTTTAAGAACGTTGCCTACCTGGGACGTCACGGAAGGTAAAGAGAGAATTGATGTTAATAAATTTACGTTTTATTCAGTTTTAAGGATTTATCATAGTTTAAACCCTCATAGATTCTCAAATAATTTTTAAAATAGTCCGACAGTGTTAAAAAATTATTAATTCTATCTTGAAGTAGTTTTCTTGTAAACTTTTTTTTTATAAATCATCTAAAACTTAGGTTAATTGGTTTATTCACGAAAATGTCCTGTAGGATTATTCCTACCAGGATGAAGATAAAAAATGTATGTGGCAGCATATGTCTATATAGAATAGAAAACAAGGAAGAGGTAATTTTAAAAGACAAGTAATGTTTTCAAGGCGCAAACAGTATAGTGCAAATACAATATGAAGACCTTGACTTGATATAACAATTTTAAGCAATTGCTAAAAAGAATTATATAGACTAATGTAGTAGTAAGGAGAGTCACAAATCCACACACACAAAGACAAAATTGTTCTAATATAATTAATTTTTAAAAAAAAGTTCTTTGTTGCTTACGACGTAATAGACACGATAATAAAATATTATTTATCAGTGGCACCAAGTTTTAAACAACATTTTCTTAATAGACTTTTAAATATTTTCACTTTAAATTAAAGTGTAAATTTTTAAAGATTCAAGGTTTCGAATTTTGATTAGAGATTCGAAAGAAAATTTAAAAGCATTCATCGTAGTAAGCCCAACTCAGCTCCCGGTTCGCATTAGGTATTTGAATGATTACTCGAAATTTTTTCCGCGGTGACGATCGGGGACAAAGCAACAAAGTCTCTTGTTAATAGCTACAGTATGTCACTACTATGACAGAATGAAGATTTATGCACAGTGCTTATCTCTGTAACCATTCTAGATTGGTAAATAAAAAATGGCCTTTTCAAAGCAGTTTTTATCCAAATATCCTTTAATATTTCAACGATGTTCAGTATTAGGAACTTCTATTAACTCTTTATCTCCATTAATGTTTGATCAGAAATTATCCACGTGCATATACAAGAAACAGACTCTCAACCTTACAGGGGTTTCGCTGCGCTCCTTTTGTCAGCTTGAGCCCCTTAACACTAGGCTTCGCTAGTGTTCACTGCTAGTTGATGATAGGACTAACCTCAGCGATCCTAGTGTTGAAGGACTCAAGCTACTAAAAGGAGCACAACCATTTTATCCTGGGGGTTGAGTGTCTGGGTATATTACGTGTAATAGTGTTCGTGTAAGTTTACGATTTCTAGCCGGCTGTATCACAGAGTTGATGGGCATGTGATGTACGCTCTTAAGAGTGGAATTCCAGAAATATAGGGTTCAAACCATCCATAGAAAGATTTTTTTTTATCGCGCAAAGGTGAAGTAATCTCCACTTCCTATTCCTCTTAGATCCGCGACTTGACTCTCTGGTCGGTTAACTCACTCCCGACCTTGAACCTAATACTCCAGTTCATTCCACTGACACTACATCTCCTCTTCTTCGCGGCCAGGTAAAAGCTCATCTAAAACTTCTCCCCTTCTTCGACACTCAATTTACTACCTTACCTTCTTTCCGTCGCTTTGGTTTTTCAAGGACGCGATTACAATGCGGTTATAGTAATGAGATTGAAGGAGAGAGGAGGGGAAGAAAAAAAAACCTTTCTGTCATATCACCATCAGTCTGGACAGCAAAACCAGAAAAGAAAAAACAAAGAAGAAAAACAAAAAAAAGTTAAAGAAGGAAGGGAACTCGAATGCAAGTGCGCTTTAAGTTGTTTTTTTAACGTGTTGCTATGCAAGACCACGTCCAACAGCCACAGGAATAAACCATACTTTATTCCAACTCGCAACCATCTCTCCTCCAACACATAGAAGTTGCGAGTAGTGTCCAGTGTAATCACCGATAACAGTTTGAAATGAAAGGAAATGTTATGTTAAACATGAGACAATCAACACATGCAACAACAATGTAGGGCCTACTATGGTCTTAGTTGTTAATATCAAGCTGCAATGCATAAGAATGGAGAGTTTCCACCAATGAAACTAGATCCCAAATCTGTTGGGAACGCCGTACTACGCATGCTCGACATTTTGCAAAGCCAAATGAGAACGTGTGAGGAACAGGCATTCTGGGCAGTACATTGTACAGGAATATGACTTGAGCCCCCGAGAACAATAATTCCATTTCATCTAATGTTGCCCGTTACTTTGTATCCAGAGAAGAAAGTAGTTTTCAAATCAATGCCCCCACTACGCTGTAATCTCTTAGGGAATAATATAGCCACTATTGGTAAACAGCGTTGTCGTTCTCTTGTTTTCGTGTGGTAAAACGTCCCTTAAATATATAAATATACGACAAATTTTGCAACGCTGGCTAGTATATGCTGCCAGTCACTCTTTCCCCCAATATAACTGCAAGCAAGAAGATTTAGCAACAGTTAATAAAAAGATAGCCACGAGAGATACTTTCTCCTAGACCTGCAACTGTCTCAAAGGTGATAATTAGTGTAGCTATTAATTCATATTTATTTGTAGTTTTATTGATTTATTTATATTTTATACCTTAAGTTACTTTTTGTATTCCTTGAATGACAAATAATTACCACTCTTTAATATATTTTTGTTTGAATTAATCCTTATCCGTGTTTAGATAATATACCAAGGCGGTGAATATAATTCTTTGAAAATAAAAATGTAAAATATGTATGTTAAAAAATGGTTACAAATCATCACTGGGTGAGAGACAGGTATTCAGGCAGGGGGTGTGTGGGGACACCCTATTTTTATGTCTCTCTCTCTCTTTAAAAAAATGTATCACATTCAGATGAGTTGTCGAAGATCTAATTCCCAAAGACACAAAGCCAAACGGCCCATTAGACTTCCCTACCATACCTGTGGTAATATAATTTTTTTTAAATGGGCGTTCATTTCATGCTGTTAAAATGGGGATGTAAGGAACGCGAAAAAAGGTAAGTGTTTTTTAGTTCTTAGAGCAAAAAACTTTTTCTTTGCTAAAATAAGTCAAATATTGCTCCAATAGAAACATAAAGAGTTTAATTTTCTTCACATGGTGATCTCAACATTTGTTGAATATTTGTCAAAAGTGTCCTTGAATTTAATGACAACTTTTTTTCTTCATTTAAAAAGTGTCTCATCTAATGCTGCTATGCTCATGACAGATATTCAACAACTGTTGATATCACCATGGGAAGAAAATAAAACTATGTTTCTATTGGAGAAATATTGTAACTGTTGTGGACAAAAAAAAAGTCTTGCTATAAAAACTACACACACACTGACCTTAGCACGCGTTCCGTACATCCACACCTTAACACTGGCGTAAGAGGATAAAAAGTTGTCACTAATAAAATTGTGAACGTTTTTCGAGAAGTGGGAAGCAAATGTTTCTGCGGTGAATGGCGTCAAGTGATGCAATACTTACAATGAAATGAGTTATTAAGATAGGTCAGTAACAAGGCATGAGGCGCACGATTGCTTTGCCTGCAAGAGGGCACCGGCCGTAAAGCTCACTAATAAAGACAAGGTGGAATCTCAATGAGCGTTTATTACCCAGGGCTGCATTCACAGGTAATAAGCAATAAAAAACTTATTGCGTTGGTTGGTTGTCCAAGCGTTGCACACGATCCCCTTCGGCAAGATGTGGACTTTAAGGAGTATTCTTTCTATACGACGTAAAATTTGACGAGTCACAACGACAACAACTATTTGGAATTATGATAAATAATTAAAATTCATGTAGTGAGGAGCTGCTATAAAATCAAATGTTTTGATTGACAAAAAAAAGATTGAATGGCGCATCTTACTACCCGTTCGAGTTGTATGCATATTTATTAATTATGCTAATTTGTTAGGGATGAGGAAGGTAGCAATTTAGAAGTGTAACCAAATTTGCGTGGAAGAAGAGTGGAAAACCACCCTCAATACACCTGACTGGGATTCTAATCCTAATATCTCCATCATCGGTAGTACAGTCTATTTGCTAGAGTGACGCCTTAGACAATTCAACCACCAAAGAGCGGTTGAATAAAAAGAATTTGATGAAGGTATTGCTGGATTTAGGTGAGACCAAGCGGACTAAGCGTCAAACTCTGGTTTGCTGGTTACGGTGAGGTCAGGGTTAAAATCCTAGCTGTTTGTATGTGTAACCAAATTTGCGTGGAAGGGGAGGGGAAAACCACCCTCAATACACCTGACAGGGATTATAAACCTAATATCTACATAATCGGTAGTACAGTCTATTGCTAGAGTGACGCCTTAGACAGTTCAACCACCAAAGAGCGGTTGAATAAAAAGAATTTGATGAAGGTATTGCTGGATTTAGGTGAGACCAAGCGGACTAAACGTCAAATTCTGGTTTGCTGGTTACGGTGAGGTCAGGGTTAAAATCCTAGCTGGGTGTAGCAAGAGTGGCCACCCACCCCTCCATTCTTTCCTACTCTCCCTTACACGCAAATACACGTGCATTTATTATAAATTCTACTGTTCCCATTCCTACCCCGTTGGCGTATTTAAACGCAGATAATCCAAATTGGTATACAAATGTGTTATATTTTTAAAAAATCAGTGTGGAGACTAGGGTCAGAAATGGTTAATCTTTTTTATTTGTTTTTCGCAATAGTAGAGAATTTAGCTAAGACTCAAGATACTGTAGTGTGATCTCTCATCGAGCTCTTTGGAAGGCAGCATTTCCCATCTTATCAATATACGAATTTATTCTCATCTACACATTTTTGATTTTATAGTTTAAGCCACCATAGTTAGCACATTGGTCCTCAAATTAATTATAAATAATTATATGGGCATGGTGAGGAATGAGGAAGTGTTGAGGAGAGTAGTGAGAGGAAAGGCGCTTGATGTGGATGATAACGAAGAGAAATAGTCTTGCTTGGGCCACACACTCCGTAGGGATTGTTCGATGGAAAGGATCATTGAGGGGACGATAGAGGGGGAAAAGAGGAAGAAGGTTTGGAATGGTAACAGATATTAGGAAAGGAAGAAGATACAAAAGTATGAAAGAAGATTCTCAAGACCGGAGAAAATGGAAGATGTCCAGTTTATACCTGTCTCAGGACAGATTCACAGAAGAAGAAGAATAGGTAATACAAATAAGTTATACTGGGAGTATACGCATTCTATTATGAGCTTCAGTTTCAAAGACATATGGTTTGAATCATAGATTGAGAATTCAAAGGGGAAACAGGCACGATGCAAATATAGAGGGATTGATACTTATTCAGGTTCGAAGCAGCCCGGAACTACAAATATAAAGGCACTTAGCATACATTCAAAAATACCAATGAAGCTATGTTCCGTTGTAAGCTGAAGGGCTGGAGGTTCATAATTTATATTTGTATTATTAGTAAATTTAACCCGGAGGCCATTTCAGCGCTATTATATGTGATTACATCGCTATTCATGCCACTTAAAACATCAACTTCCACTTCCTACTGCCATGAGCTAGGAAGTTTTCAAATTGTTATGCAATAGCGGGGAGTTTATTTGAAAAATGTCTAAGTTTGTATAACTATCACCCACTCGATACTTGTGTGGATTACAAAGCTAGTAACAGTTAGTAGTCACTAAACAAATGTTAATAAGTTTGGCTTAGTAAATTGTTTGTAGACAACGTCAAGAAACAACAAACGGGTAGGTTTTACATTGAATTCCACCGTATTATCATCACAAAAAATATTTGAATAACCTCAGACTTTCTCACTGAAACATTTGATTAAAATTTAATAAAAACTACCATTTTATAATGAATATCTCTCGTTGTCCCAGCCTACCCCTGCACTTATGTAGGTCCCAGATACATGCTACCCAGGTATATTAAGATGTTGATAAATCTTATGTATAGCCATTCATAGATGTGTACAATAATCTACAATCACCGGGCACCAAATTATACACATATATATATATCTATTTTGGCAGATCCAAAAGAAAGAGAAACTCAATAAGGTGTGACTTAATAACTTCCAATAGTGTACTTGTCACGGTTCACTGGTTTGTAGATGTCACAAGCTCGCTCGGACATGGTGGGGGCTATTTGTACATGGGACCTTCTGAAGTCGTTCCATTGGTCTTTGCCGATGACCTTGTGACCCAGTTTGGGATGAAAGCGGCTTAGTTAAATTTATAGCTTGAGAGTTCCGTTCTTTCCAAAGTCTAAACACATTTTATTTCGTTCTCTTTCACTCTTGTATAGTAAGTTAAGCTCACTTTCTTCCATAACAACGGGTATCCGGATAAAACAAGATTTGTTGATATGAGAGTAGTAGCGTTCTGAGGTTAATTTTTGTTCTTAAATGGCTTTTCACTCTCCCTCCACATAAAGCGGGTATTCTTCCTTTAAATTTAACCTTCCTCACGCCTAGAACATTAGCGTAATTATTACATATGCGTGTAATCCAATCGGGCAATGAGATACAATACTAAAAGGATAAGGCTCTTCTTAAGAAAATTGGACTGTACGTATAGGTTTATTTCTTGATTTTTACCGGGGAAACCGACTCCCTTAACTCCACGCCAAGATCTGCTCTACTAAACAATATTCCTCTCCATTGCGAGGGTCCATTTGTCAGACCACCTGCAAGGGTGAAACAAGGTGCATCAGAGACAGAGTGTACACGTGACCGGGTGGGGTGGGGGTGGTAACACGTGTGACGAGAGATGTTTGGGCGCATCACCCGCCCCAAACACCCACACGCTTCGAACATAACAAACGGTACAAGCCCTAGGAGGAAAAGGAAAGTCAAGCCTTCTGATATGTATGTATCCAATAGTGAAACAAAGGACAATCAACCACGCCATCTCATGCCTATTATGGGACTCCTAACAAATGGTAATGGAAGGGTAATAAATAATATTCATTCAAAGAGTGGATGCGAATGGGGAAGTCAACTACAGGCATCAAGTATACCATGACTCGCTTTAGTGGCTAAATGGTGTAAGGCGCCACTTTCGTGTTTGAATGGCCTGCTGATGACGGAGATATCGGGGTTTGAATCCCAGTTGGGTCTACTGAGGGTGGTTTTCCCTACCACCCCAATGTGGGTAGAATACCTCTAAAATGCTTTCTTCCTCATAACTACTTCATTAAAGTAATTATCATATATGCGTAAAAGGTAATAAAACGTAGTGCTACAAAAAATCGCGTAAAGCTGAAAGCTCGAGGTTTTATTCGATCCAGTTTGTTATCCAAACTACTGAGTTTGGTTTATGCAGAACGTTTCTCACAATAACATTAATTAGGCTTATATAATTAAGTGATATAAATAATTGTTTTTGGCTTGCAAGCCTGTAGTCCTAAGTATCTCTCACAATTTTAATGGTGCTCCCAAATAAACTCTGACCAAAGATCTACAGTTTTTCTAAGACTACCAAAGATATACAGACGTGTG
>CABFOW010001308.1:59023-72576 GCA_902141385.1 Timema californicum | reverse complement strand
GCCTAAGTCCTACGTGCGGAAGAGGAGCACTTCTAGCGCATCTCAATCACGATAACTCATTTAGAGCAAGGATAGGAAACATCACTATGCATGCTTATCGGATATCGAACCCCAGACATACATCAGAGTCAAACACGCCCTAACACACCTAGATCTGCAGAACTAAAACTTCGTCCACAGCTCCGTATCCCTGTTATCTGTGTGATTTTTTTTTTTTACCTTTCAACACTCTCTCCGTGTCCTAAATCACGGGATAACGTGTCAACCAACGAGAAGTACAGCAAAATATCCAATAACATTCGTAGAAATGAAGCAATTTCAGCAAATAACACAATAAAAATGTTATTAATATTATATTTTAGCTAAAGAACGATAGCCTTAATATATTAAAGTTGTTTATGAGATAGTATTAAAAGTAGATAAATGAAAACGAATACGCTTAGAAAATAGCAAACTATTAATTTACTATCATTGATGTTTTTATTTCAATCCCTCTATCGATATGATTGGTTCTCTGTAATCGTCCGTAACGACAGTCCTTAAGGTGGAATGGATGGGTAAGCATAAAAAAGGCCAATGTTTTTGTAGTTTTTATGGAAAAAGTATTTTTTTTGAAAAAATAAATAAAATATTGCTCCAGTACAACCATATAATCTAATTTTTCTTCGCGTGGTGACCTCAACATTTTAAAAATAGCTTTCAAAGGTGTCCTGGAATTCAATGCCAACTTTTTATCTTCATTTAACAAGTGTGTTAGATAATTTCGCTATTCTCATGACAGATATTCAACAACTGTTGATATCACCGTGTGAAGAAAATTAAACTGTATGTTTGAACTGAAGCAATATTTTATTTATTTTGGCCAAAAAAATGTTTTCGATAAAAAGTGCAAAAACACTGGTCTTTTTTCCTGGTACACTTCCATTAGACCCTAAGAAAGTTAATGGTGGTCCAACTTCTATGGAGGGCTACGGACTATGGAATTATGGTTAGAGACTCTGTGGACTGAGCAATCTCTTACTGTGGAGTCCTATCACCTACTTACGGACTACGGACCATACAAATGTGGAATATGTAGACGAGGATGCTTGTAACCAGCATTGTTGCAGCACCAGTTTTCATTCTTCATTTTGGCCCTATGATAGATTTTGACCAGAATCACTGGAATTGTTATCAACATTAATAATGTGTTTCATACTCTCTTCGAAGAGAAATGTTTAAAGTGGGAGTGTAAGTAACCCGAGCTAGGGGCGGGGCGGGGCATTCATTGTTTTTGCAATTTTTATAGCAATTTTTTTTAAACAAAAAATAGCCACTGTTTCTCCAGTAAAAACAGAGAGTTTAATTTTCTTCATACGTTGACTTTCGACAGTTGTTGAATATCTGTCAAGGGTGTTCTGGAATTTTTTGGCAACTTTTTCTCTTCATTTAAAAAGTTTCTCATCTAATGCCATAATACTCAAGACAGATCAACAACCGTTGATATCAACACGCGAAAAAAAATAAGCTTTGTTTCTACTGGATCTTTGGGCAAAAAAGATTTTGCTATAAAAACTGCTAAACCCCGCCCTTAACTCGCATTTCCTATACATCCAACTTAAATCCCATTTATTTTGTTAAATTGTATATTTAGATTAAATTACTGAAAGCTGCGTAAGAGTTTGACCGGGGCAGTAAAAGTGTAGTAATAAAATTAAACCTGTACTAAAACTCACAACAAATGAAGCAAACAAACAGGTCAAAAGAATAGTGAACCTTCAAGAAGTTTCTCTGGTCGTTAAAAAATGTCAATTCTGTTTGCGGCTCATGTCTGTCGTCATATTTATCTTTTTTTGTCGAGTGAGATCGCACGTGAGGTCAGGATGTTCAACTTCTGCAGAATGAACCGTTAATGGACCTACGGTGGTCAGAGGGGATCCTTGAATGCATGTATACAAAGATTTATGTGGGACTGAAAATGTAAAAGGCCTTTTTTGTCCTACCCAAAATTCTACTATATCAGGCTTACCACTATTTGCTTACTACCAAATACCCTGTGCTTTCCAGTTTTTTTTAAAAAGCCGTTGTAATTTTTTCAGGCAGCAGAGATTGAAGAAAAGAGCATTACTAGATCTCACTTTTCATCAAAATGATTAATGTGAAGTCATGTAACTTATGTCTAAAACAGTATTATTACTAAATATGTAGGAGGAGCTACATATAATATGTCGTTCTTCTTGATGGAGATCTCTGCGTGAAGGAGCAGGATATTTATTTCAGAATGAATTGGTTTTGGAACTACGGTGGTCAGAGAGTATATGAGTGTATGAGAGAAATGACAGGCCCCAATGCTTGTAGTGTTGTGGCCAATGGGATATAAATAATGACGCAGAGGAAAGTGAAGGGGAAGAGCTCCCTCGCTTTCGTTCTTCTTGATGAGAGAACTAGAGTGGAAGGTCAGGCATGTTCAACTCTTACAAAATGAACTTTTACGAAAACTACGGTAAGAGAATATATGTGAGTGCATGTATTGTATATGTATATGTGTGTGTGTGTTACCACTGGGATGTAAATTATGTCGTCAAGGAAAACGTGAAGGTGGAGAGGTCACTGTCGTTCCTCTTGATGACGATCAGGATATTCAACTCTTGCGGAATGAATCGGTTCCGGAACTACGGTTGTGAAAATATTATGTTGAACAACAAGATGTGTGTGTGTGTGTTTGTGTGTGTGTGTGTGTGTGTGTGTGTGTGTCACACGAAGAATCTATTGAATACCGTGTTCTGGTGCGAGGCCAACTGGATATCTGCGCCCACTAAGGAAGTGAAGACGTGAAAATTCGCTTGCTAAATGTAAGGATACTAGAAGATTTTTTGAAATTCCCCGAAATTGGGAGGAATAAGCAAGTTCTTTGGTACAGGTTATCCACCACTCTTTTCCTGCATGCAAATCCGGGTTAATTTAGTCTAAAATTATCTTTCATATTCCCTAACACATCAATGTAATTAGTATATATGCATACAGCCCGAGCGGATAAGACGTGGTGCTAAAATAATAAAGAAAAAAGAGGGTTTGACTAAGGCTTGACTCCAGCCCAAGAGACCCGGGTTCAAGCAATGAACAAGTGAGTCAGTGCTATTTTTCTTTTCACAATGTTTCATTTCTTTACAGTCTAATGCCGCTTCTTATGTAAAATACGATACTTTAAGTATCTTTTGGGTAGAACTGGTACTAGCGTGTTTTAATAACTAAAAAAAACTGCTTAGGTGGCTGCGTGGTCTAAGGCATCAATCTCGCAGTAGATGAGACCTCCAATGTCAGGAAAATCGAAGTTCGAACCTCGGTTGGGTGTAATGAGGGTGGTTTTTCCAATATGGTTTTCCACTCTCCCTCCAAGAAAATACAAGTATACTTTCTATAAATATAGCCTCCCTAATCCCTAAAACCATTATCATAATTAATACAAAAAAGTATAACCTTAACGGGTAATAAGACGTAGCGCTAAAAGCACAAAATAACATAATACTTAAGCCAAGAGATGTATTGGTTAACTAGAAAGACGCCCATTGATCATGCTTACCACGCCCCTAAGACACAATGGGTATATATTTCATGTGATATAATTTGTTCATGAATTTATGTCTGAACAAGAAACCTTGAATAAAACATTCAAGTAGTGACTTCCATTGCGGAGTGGAATGCTGTCAGCCTTTCAAATAAATTCAAGAAAATGTGTTGTTTTTGTTTTTAAAAGAAGGTAAAAGAGGGGGAGGTGAAAGTAGTTATCACTTTAAAAAAAATTGTATATATATAATAGTGTAAAGATTTTTTTTTAAACACACAGAACACAATGAATTTAATTTTTGCTGCATCGAGGGCACTGCTCTTCTACCACGTGTCTGCACAACTACACTGGATATCATCTTTGAAGAAATGTATGGCAACTATTGGGGAAACAGTGTTGTCATTCTCTTGCTTTCATGTGTTCAATTTTCCCTCGACTAGAACACAAGTTTCACAACGCAGGTTAGTCGAGGTTGTCAGTAACTCCTTCTTACCCCAGCACATCACCTTCCGATATAACTAAGATTGAGGAGATTTGGAAACAGTTAACCGAGAGAAAGCGAAGATAAAGTTTTCCTCCTTAATACCTGAAGTTTCCTCAGAGCTGATATTGAGTGTAACAGACGATCACGGATCTAGATGTTCTCGTATGTCTGTTACCTCCCCGGGGAGTTTGATGTAACCCTTAAGGTCATAGGTTGTAAAGCGCTCACACTCCATTATTATCTCGGGTTCGATCAGAACGGAGGAAGAAAGAATGTGTTGCGCGTCTGGCGGCGCCAACTTGCAGGATAATAGTTCGTCAACGATTTGAAGGGAGATTTTTATTTGGTGGTGGGACGCGAGTGGAACATATAACTACTTTCGTGTATTTATACTCTCAGGTAAAAATTTATATTTTTTCCTAACTAGAAGTCCGAAATAAATTTTTGATTGAAACGGTTTTTTTTTGCACCGCGTCTTATTACTCCACTCAGGTCGTAAAAATATGTATTAATTAAGTTGATGTGTTAGGGATGAGGAGTCATTCGGAAAAAAATTGCCCTCAGAGCACCCGACCGAGATTATAACCCCGATCTCCCAGTCATCGGCAGTCCAATCTATTACTATAGTGACGCCTTAGAGTTTAGACCCCTCAACCACCAAATCGGGTACTAAATCGAAACTAATAAGGACGTTCCACGCGTCGGCAGGCACGTGAACTAAATGTCAAAGCTCATGTAGTATGATTTACCGGAGACGGGTTTCGAGTCCCAGAACTGGTGTCATAAGAGTGGACTTCTATTAAATGATTTCCTTCTTTTCTTCCACGCAAATCCGGGTGAATTTCCTCCGAAATATGTCATCTTAATCACTATCCCATTAGCGTAGTTAAAGTGCGCACGTTGCAGTCCAGAGGGGTATTGATATATCAGGCGTCTCTCTTCTCAAGACTAGCAGTGATTAATTACAAGATTCCTCTGAATGCGACCAGCCTGCGACCAGCTTGTGACCAGGTGAAATGTACCCAAATTTGCACGGTGGGAACAAATTTAGAAACTAAAACAGTGCACACGATTCGAACCAAGATTGATTCAGACATTCAGCAATTCAGTCGATTACGAACGTGATGAATCAGACTACGCAACCGCCGACATAAGTTCACCCGATGTGGTTTCCCATTCCCTCACCAAGCGAAGTCTGGCGAGTTTCCTTTTAAAAGTTAACACCCCGTCACAATAAGTCATGCTACCAATAGACAGTATTAATGTTCTAACACATGAATAAAGAGAAAATAAATCAAATGGTGATGGGTAAATACTTCTCTTGTCATGTTTTATGTTTGGGAGTGTAGATGGCTCCACCTACTTATCTAGTCGTAGGGTGCGTACTCACGTCTTTATGGTGTTGTTGAACTTGAGCACGGTGTATAACCGTCCGGTACCACTGGGTTATAATATATTATGTTATGTCGAGAACATTCTACGTTGAAATTACACCTTTCGCTTGTCATAACGTTCAAGAGTAGTGTTCTCTTAATTGCGGCCAATGAAGGAACGTTAGGGGGAGACGTTATTGTATAGGGGGGCGGGATAAAATGGATGGAAATGCAACAATATTGACAGTTATGGTCATGTGCAAAAAAGTAAGAGATAGTTTATAACTACAGTTTTTTTTAACACGAGCATTCTTTACACAATACCATATCACCAGACAGCATACAGTGTCGTGTCGTGGAGTTTTTCCAGTCATAACAGAGCTATTAAGAGGGCTTATTTTTAATCATACCACCACGCGTTAAGAGATGAGAAAGGTTGATTTCGCATTTCCGTAAAGAGAGTGAAAAAAACAATATTGGTAAACCACACTCGATACGCCCAACCGGGACTTCAACCTTTATACCCTCGTCATCGGAAGCCCAGTTTATTGCGAGTGTGTGCGTAAAGTCATGTGACCAAACATGAGGGTTTAGATCTGGTTAAAACAGTAGCTGTGATATGTTCTCTCCCATTCTGTCCCCATTTGACTAATCATACACTAGGCCCTGCTCCACATACCTCACATGGGAACATATGTCTGTTGATACCCGACCAACGTAGTGTTCGCTCCACCAAGCAATGATAACAATGTTACATTTTTAAGGTGAGATGGAATGGGACGTGAGATAAGGCCAGTGTTTTTGCAGTTTTTATAGCAAAACATCTTTTTGTCAAAATTAATAAAGTTTGCTCCAGTGCAAACATAGAATTGTTTTATAAGTATTGACAATAGCTTTCAAAAGTTACAGTGGCAAATAAAATGACTTGATTTATAAATATATTAAAATTGTCTGGCCCAGATTTGGAAAATTAAACTAAACTTATCTATTGAAGAAACAGTTGATATATATTACACAAACACTACAAACATACGTATACCTCTGCTCACACTCCCTTCCCCACCATAAGGGAAATACATCTAATGGCGACGCATTCCATTCAAATTACAAGTCCCAAATCACGTACTACTCTTCTCGGACTTGAGGCGGGGAAGTGAGAGACCTTGCAGTCGCTGTCCCGCGTCCTCCACCCATATGGTATGAAGAAAGCCAAGCAGCAGATGTCGACCAGGGGTAAGTGAACACCCGTGTGTTGGCAACCTTGCGTCGACTGGGTCCCTGCCCTTGAAGAGCCGCCACACGGGGTCTTCCAGTCGGAACTGAAGAAGGGGGGTAAGAAGGGGACACACAGAAGAGGAGGAGGAGGTGTAATTAACTAAGAGTCAACCTCCTGTCCTTCGCAGACAATAAACGTCTGGTAGATCGCATTCTAAGAGCAGGGCCATTATCGCCGTGACTAGGAAGCGCAGAATGTCAAAAAGACGTCACTCTAGTAATAAAGTGGAACTGCCGGTGATGGGGAGATCGGGGTTCGAGCCCCGGTCGTGTGTACTGAGGGTGGATCTCATTAAATCATTTTACACTCATTATTTTCGGGCAAAAGTGGATACACTCACTTTAAATTCAACCTTCCTCGTCACTAACACATCTGCGTAAAAATACTATCCATGCGTATATCCCGGGTGGATAGTCAGACGCGGTGTAAGTAAAAAAAAGCCATTTCTATCACATCCGGCGGAAAAATTAACTGCCAAGCTACCAGGGTTCATCCTATCCTATAATAATTAATAGGTTGTTACAGAGTTGGTTGCAAGTTATTACGCTAAAATTGATTCGGAGTTTTTTAATTGGAAACATCTTGTCTCCCATGTCCCTCCTTGAGCAGGTCCTGGATGAAAGTAAGAGTGGTGGGTGTGGGAAAGGGGGTGGGGGTGGGGACTGACGTCACCGTCTATGTCTTGGGTACAGACAAATAATATACCCGGACACTAAACCTCCAGGTTAAAATGGTTGTGCTTCTTTTGGCAGCTTGAGTCCTTCACCGCTAGGATCGCTGTGGTTAGTCCTATCATCACCCAGCAGTGACACTAGCGAAGCCTAGTGTTTAAAGGACTCAAGCTGCCAACAGAAGCGCAACAAAACCGCTGTAAGGTTGAGAGTCTGTTTTTTACCTGCCTGTGGGCTTGGGATAAAGCACAGGCATATATCGGTGTGGCCCTGACATCACGTGGTTTTTTTTTTACAAGGATGAACTTAGAGGATCTTTTTAGGTGATTTTGCGAATTAAAGGAAACACTTTTATTCTACCCCCCTAAAAGGAGCCATTTCCCATCGTACTAAGAGTTGATCAAGTCTCACAATTTTCAAATGAATATTAAAATAATGACGGAACCAACCAGCCCCACGGTGTAGTGGTCAGGGCACCTGGCTAAAAACCTAAGGGTCCCGAGTTCGATTCCCGGCTAGTATCTTGGATATTATTCTCGAACCCAAACTGTCACCAGGGTTTGGTTAGTTAGGCTCAAGTTAGGTTGTAAGTGTTTCCACTGGTTTCCCAGCCTCATACTCACTATCACCATCAACTCATTTCATCTCATCGGGACATGGAAAGAGCCTCCAAGGAAAGGATGTTCGACTAGTATAGTATGATTTAGTTGGGAAGAACAGTAGAAGTTAGTTACTAAAGTAACTAAAACAATTTTAATACATGCATACATCAATTATTCGTGTGGTATGCTGCTGCCACTTTTGATAGATATTATCAATACCTATAAAATGATACAAATAATATAGTAAAATATAATCAAGGTTGGCTGCAAAGAAATATGTTAGAATTTTCTCTACTGTTCTTCCGACCATGATCAGGGTATACATTCGGGCGTCCCCTGGGCAAAGGTACACTAGCACTGGCTAAGCTTTCCACTACTGGGTTACGAATGATGTAGCCCAGACACGCATTGCTATTATTATGGAAATATACATATAGCATACATACATTAGCCGGTAATATATATTTTACAGGAATTAAATGCGTCAATAAAGTATGTGGTCGCACTGCACACGTGATACACCGGGTTAAGAAACAACTTTTTTTATTAAAAAAAAAAGTCCCGAGACCCACGGATAGCTCAAGTGAAGCAAATGGCACTCTCTCTCTCTTTATTACGCAAGGTCCGGCCGGTCGGATACGATCTCCTTCCCCTCACTACCCTGGGGGCAACAAACCAGTTGGTCTCTCTCGTATTTCCCGGTAACGTTCCTCCCGGTTATAGTAGTAGAAGAAACAAGTCAGTGGACTGCTATTTCCTGTCATTGTCTCAAGAGGACAAGGTCGAAGTGCGCCGGTGTTTCGGATCGGACGTGAGATGCATCGTCAATATAATACCGGACACGACGACGCGCTGACCCTCTAAGACTCAAGTTTAAGGTTAGATTGGTTAATACGGTATACGCCTCCTTCCCAGTTTCGTCAGAAGCTCTTGAAGTGGTCGATGAACCAAACAGACTTTGGACTAGAGAGGGACGCCCACGGTAACTTGGGACACCGATGTTGTTTTTGTCAGCGAGTCTCACCACCAGCCATGGGTATTCGCATATGAACTAATTACTCCCCCGCTCCAGTGGCCGAATGGTCTAAGGCAGGGGTGTATGTGTACACTCACTTGGACTACACTTTAGCTCAGTCGGCAGCGTATCTGTCTCTTGAGCTAAGGGTCTCGGGTTCGATTCCTGGTATGGACGAAAAATTGATCATTAGTGAATTGTGATGTATTGACGGCCGAAGGCTGGATGTCGTGTCTGTTCTAGATGTAAGTTAGTTTATAGGTCGTATGCCGATATAAGTGACCAGTGTGTTCATAAACCGCACTTTAAACACCTCAAATAAATTTTGGGAAAAATGTAACTTTACCTTAAGGAGGGATAAATACCTTTTTTTTTAAATTTGGGAAGTCAACAACTTTTTATTTTCATTAATTTTTAAACTCACATAATAGACTGACATGAATAAGTTTAATACAGTGATAATGCAAAACAATCATAAACACCTTAGTGGCTTTGTTTGTTTTTAAGTTCGTTCATAATATGTATATTGTATATGATGGGGTGCGAGATGAATGAAACTGTGAGGAGGTTACTCTCAAGAGAGAGACAGAAGCTGATCAGTATGTCAGTTTCTAAGATCGCTTAGCCTAAGTTTTCTGGTTGAAAACAATTGTTCAAATAAAGATGAGGGTGCAAACAATGCCATATAATTTTGAACATGATTTACCAAGTTTGAAAATTTTGATTTTGGCATGGTTTTTATATAAAAAAAACACTTTTGTTGTTTTTAAAAGAGCCTGATTTACAACTCAACCCATATTAATTATTCATCACGTGGGCCGTAGTTTGCCCATCTCTGGCCTAGAGTGTCACTCTCTTATCATACTGGCCTGCTGCAGACGGGGAAATCGGGATTCGAATCCCGGTCGGGTCTACTGAGGGTGTTTTTTTCCCTAAATGGTTTCCCACTTTCATTCTATGCAAACTTGGGTAGATTACCTCCTAAATGCTTTCTTCTTCCTCCATACCACATTATAGTAATAATCCTATATAAGTATAACCTGAACAATTAGTAAGACGTGGTGATAAATAAAATAATTAATTAATATAATATGCTAGAGATTATGAAAGTAACATTTAGAAGAAGTGGACCTGAATTATCGTGGACCTGAATTATCGTGGAGGAAGTGCATAAAACTATTTTCTTAACATCTAAAATACACCCGACCAGAATTCAAACACCAATCTTCCCGTTATTGGGAATCCAGTCGAACAAGAGAATATCACGTTAGACCGGAGGTCAGCAATAGGTGGATCGTGATCGAGCGGTTGATCTAGCAGCAATTGTCAGTCGCTCGCGTAAGAAAACTACATAGTCACTAAAAGGCAAGCTTACTTTGCATTATTTCACTATGGTAAAGCTTATAAGATAGGGCCATAGTGTAATGAGTCAAGATAAGACTGCTGCCTTTCAGGGTAAACTGAGTGTGCATTTGATTTATTTTATGTATTTTATATAAAGACAGTAACCTAAGTATTGGAGGAAATATTGCATTTTAAGAATAAATACGTGTATAGAAAAAAAGAATTAAAAGTAGAGTGGATAAACGAAGGGGGATCGCGGGACTTTTGATAAATGTAAATGTCAGCCGAGGCCCAAAAAAGTTACCAACCCTCCCTGCCTTAGATCATCCGAACACCAAAGTTGGTTTCTGATGTCTTAAAAAGAAAAGATGATAGTTACGGAACCATATACACAAACGTATCCGTTTGTTCTCGGACCCTCTGCTGCAGAGGTCAGACGTCTTGAGCCGAGAGGAACACAAAGGGTTGATTTCTGAGAAGGATCCTGTATAACCTCGAAGGATGTGATCTGTGAGCGAGACTACAAACTATCCTCCCGGATTTTTTTAGTACCCATTTGTTTATTTACGAGTCGCTTGCGTGTACAAATGGGATAAATTAAACATATGCATTCATTCAAATAAATATTTCGTCGGTGCTTTTGTGTGTTTTAATCATAGAATCTTCACACAAAAAAGGATCCCCATTGTTTAAGAAGGAAAATAAAACGTGAACCAACTATGAATTAGAGACGAAATGATACAAGATACAGAAAAAAATAGTGTTTTTCCCCTCCTTTTTTTTTTACGCCTCAGAGACAAAAGATGCTACACAAAGGCCACAACATTTTTACATGACAAATGATTTCCTTTTATTTTCTTATGTCCCGTTTAAAAGGATTTTCCTTGGTGTGTCTTTTTACATTTTAAAAATAAATTACCTCAGGTATTAATAATGTGACTTTTTTGTTTAGCAAGCTTCATCCTTCAGTGAAGTATAATATTGAAATCTACGTCTCCTAAATAAACTAACAAATGAAAATAAATATTTTTTTATACGCGTCAATTATGTAAAACATATATGAAAAGTACTGGGGAGTTAAGTGTAAATTCACATTACACACATTTTCCAGGAATCAACTTTTACATTTCAAACCCAATAAGGACTTCAGATCAAAGATCTCTTTTAACCATAATCTAAAGTGAACTATAATTGTCTAACAGATGGAAGCACTAGCTAAATTTAGTTAAAATTGGACTTCCTCGTTTTATCTGTAACCTGTTTACTTATTCCGTTAGTGTCAACATGACTATAGCCCAGAGGGGTAATAAGGTGGTTTACACAGAAAATAACAACAAATAAGGACGAAAAAGGTTGAATTTAAGGGAAATGTATTGGTATTTATACCTAGGGATAATAGAAAACAATTTTAAGAAGAAAAAAAACTCAATACACCAGGTCGGAATTATAGCCTCAACTTCTCCGTCACAAGAAAATCAGACCAAGCACACCAATGTGGATTTATCTTAAACGTAGAGATTACACCTTAGAGCATGCAACTATCACATGTGGAAAACTATCACCCAACCAACACTCAGCCAAGATTCGAGCCTCAACCTCCACCTCACCAGCAAATCAGTCTATTGCAAGCCTGACCCTATATACCTTGTGACCACCGGTGTAAGATGACTATAAATGATAAACATGTGTAACATATCAAGTATGTTTTCCCCCATCAGTTTTATTTACTGCAGATGTTACACCGACTATCCTTTATTTGCTAATCTTGTGTGAAGCCATTTGTAACTCTGGACAATGTTCATCATTATTATGTCATGGGAGTGGTACAAAAGAAACACGAGATTGGATCCGAACCTTGCCTCATCACCGAAGTAGGACTAAGGCAACAAAAAAACGCGTGTGAAACTAGAAAATTATGGACGGTATGTTTTTTTTTTTTTGCCCTTATGTTTCTGCCATTGTTAATGATAAGTTTCACTGGGCAGTGACTTTAACGCTAGTGTAAGACGCACGTAACCCATATTTCATTGCACTGACTTACTTACACGCTGACAAGAGATTTTTATTTTTTCTACCTCGTCTTTCTAAAACAAACTACTTAAATTTAATAAGGTAAATACACATTTGTCAATGTCGGAAGTTCTAATGTAGGAGGTAGAAAAAAACACTAGTGAAGCTGGAATTGAAATACAAGGATCAAACTGGGTTGATCTAATCTTTTAAAATTATAATAAATCATTTTAAGTTGTTAATTTCCCATTCTATAAGAGAATAAGATTCGTGTATTACTAATGTTTTTTGGGTTCCTTGGATTATTTTTTAGATTATTTAATTAGTTGAGACCAAACATGCTTGTTTTTAAACTTAATATATTTTAAGGAAATGGTGCACCACACAGACTTTCTCCCGCTTTTATCTTAAAATATACATTTTCTAAAAACTCGTTAAATTTGTGAAACGAAATAATACATTGTCTAGTACTACAACTTTATAAACAATAAGTTATTTTTTATCTAAAATATTTATGTAGAAATTATCAAAATTGGAAAATTTCCCTCGTATAAAGAAAGTGCCCTCAAAGTGATGTTCATGATAAAATGAGAATTTTCATCTTATTTACAATTAGTAACAGTTCTAGATATAAAATTTAATCAAAATCGTTTGAGCAAATTTCTAGAAAATAGGTGGTTCTCTTTTTGCCCTTCAGTAAACTACCCTTAAATTTAGGGTTAAATATATCATTACAAAACCCCTTATGGGACCAACCCCAGATACCAAGTTTTAACCCAATTGGTAAAATAGTTTCGGGTCCAGCCCGAGGTACAGACATACGACATCGCCAAAACAACTCTTTTCTGTTTCAGGGGATCATGAAACGACGACATTAATCAAAATCTGAGTTCAATATTTATTTATTTTAATTTTCACAATACTTTCCCTCCGAGGTGTCGAGGGAAAGTAAAAAGTCATATCTTTATGTACAGTGGCATAAAGCGTTTTGTCTTTACCTTAAATACCACGCAAGGGTAAACCAAAACAGGTTATGAATATAAATGGAGTAGATACAAACTAAACAAGATGATTATTTGTGCTAAAATTAATTGAACTAAGATTTCTAAAGAATATAATATAGTTTTTTATCTTGTTTTTCAAGGTATTTCCACTCAACATGCATTCTCACTCACCACTTCCCTCTCATTGACAAGTGACACGTGAAAAGCACGGATTCACGCTTCCCCGCCCC
>CABFOW010001308.1:32221-59010 GCA_902141385.1 Timema californicum | reverse complement strand
CCTACAACCTATCCTCTTTGAACAACATTTTAACCTTAGTTCCAATAGTAAAATGGGGTTCTCATATCCGTTGGGAATGAAGATAGCATTGAGACTTGTGAGTTACGGTCCCGTTTGAGCTAAACGCGTAAATTAATTACGATAGTGGGGTAGGGACGAGGAAGATATAATTTCAGAAGAATTATACCAGGTTCCTCATGAAGATAGAGAGAGAGGGAAACTATTTATTAAAAACCTTCCTCAAAACACCCAGCCGGGATTCGAATCCCGAGTTCCCCGACACCGGCAATCCAATCCAACACGAGATTGACGCGGTAGACTATTTGACCACCGATACCAGTGAAAATCAAAATATATCTTATTATTTAAATTTAAAAATAACACCTGGACAGGGGATTCGAGTCCAGGAACTTTCAATTAGCACACTAATGCTCTACAACTGAGCTGTTCAGGCATTGTCCCGTGTACAACGTCATTTTCACTCAAAATATAAGGCAACATATATTTGCTCACTGCCTGATAAACACACACGTGATTACGGTATATTTCTTGAGGAGTGAACAACTCAGTAGCTCACCGTGACTACGTTTCAAGGCAACAGGCAAACGGTTCAACACTATATATCATTTTCTTCGGACTTGTTTTGGTGGTAAAAAGCAGGAAGGGTAAAATAGGGTGACGCATATGGTTGTATAAGCCTACACATGACAGCATTTACAATCGAACACTTAATCGAAGGTCGAATGTAAGCATGTATAATCAAGATTAAGAGTGGCGCTACAGGTTTTGTTGCCTCGTGTTTTTCTTAAAACTGGTCGCCTGCATTCTTCTCCATCTTACACACCCCAACCCTCCCCCCTACACTCACATTTTAAAACCATGTAAAATAAACAATTATATTTTAAGTCCGTACGAAGCTTCTTAATTTCTAAAAGAATCAGATTATTGACCAGCGAAACATGCGGTCATTAGACGAGCAATAAAGCCGCACAAAATTTGATATTGCGCAATGTTATTGATCGTCTGGAGGATATGTTGAACGATTGTGCAATATATTGTATCAATCAACAGCTGTTTAAAATATACTGCGCAATGGTGAAATATTGGTCGGTTTGTAGGTACTATTGCACACTATAGCTCCAGTTCAATACAAGATTTCAAGGGGGAACACGACAGCCCAAATAATTATGTGCAAGTTTAAAAAATGATTGCCAAATCTATTAAATTTGACGAAGGGAAATTTATTGATCAGTTCATTAAAGCGTACTGTACCATTTCTTCAAGTTCTATTTTTGAATTATTGAATTGTCTAGAGGGAGCGTCAATAATATTTCACAATGTGATTGAACAATATTACTATCTTATTACCCACTCGGGTTATATGCTTAAGTACTAATTAAGTAAATATGTTAGGAATTGGGAAGGTTGTATATAGAAGAAGTGAACCCGCATTTGCACCAAGGGAGAATGGAAAACCATTTAGGGATAACCACCCCCAGTTCACCCGAGCAATATTCGAACCTCTATCTCCCCATCCTCGGCAGTCTAGCTCAGCACGAAACTAGCGTGTTAGCTAATTACAGCACCAAGTTGGGTATATCAACATAAAATAATCAATTCGAAACATCTTCCTAAATAAATATTCGATTTGAAATAGATTCGAACCATTTCTATTATAAAATATTCTATTAGAAATTTGAAAATTTGATTCCCACATGATTAATAAGTTTTCTTTATTCCGTCCCTGAAAACTGCGGCTTTTAATCACACACATTTTGTACACCCACATTCAAATAAAGTTTACGATAAGTAGGCAAAACAAAACATAGTTACACGCCGGACGCAGCAATGAACCGCGGGTTAAACCAAGTACGGTAAACATGGCGTGCGGGCGTGCGACGAGAGGTCATTAAACTGAAAGACAACAGGAAGTCCAGGGGGTGAGGGAGTTTAAAACGTTTCTGGGAAATATCTCTAACATAAGTCCATCCAGCGTAGGCGTGATGGTCCCTGACATATACCAAAATAGATTTTTTTAGCACCGCGTTTAACTACCCGTTTGGGTTGTACTAATTACGAGGAATGCATTAACGACGAGGAAGGTTGAATTTAGAGGAAGTGTACCCGTATTTATGTGGAGGGATAATGGGAAAAGCTATTAATGAAAAATTACCCTAAATACATTTGACCGGGATTCGATCTCTTCGACATCGGCAGTCCAGTCCAATTGACTACCGGGATGGGTGATATTTTATTTTTTGTTGAGAAAACTGTAAAAATACTTATCATAAGGGGGATGGAAGGGGACGTGAGAAAAGAAGAGTATTTCTTACAGTCTTTTTACCAAATCTTTTGTCAACAAAATAAATAAAATATCGCTCCAGTAAAACAAAGTTTAATTTTCTTCACGTGGTGACCTCAACAGTTGTTGAATATCTGTCAAGGGTGTCCTAGAATTTAGTGGCAACTTTTTTCCTTCAATTAAAAAGTTTCTCATCTAATACTGCTCTGCTCATGATACATATTCAACAACTGGTGATGTCAGAATGAGAAGAAAATTAAACTATGATTCTAATGGAGCAATATTTTATTCATTTTGGCCACAAAAGAAAGTTTTTCTACCAAAAGTGTACAAACAATTACGTCAACTCGTGTCACCGGGGATCAAAGAGACATCGCTTGGCTTCCAGCCCAGACCAATGCGAGTCCCATGGATGCCGCAACTCACTCAGTCGCGTTCACTCTACCCAAGTAAAGTAGTCCCCCACCCACCTCAAGACACACATTACCAGCACAGAAATGTGTCACTGGAAACAATGTCAACGGTTCTATTTCATGTCCCCCCACTCAACCCTTCAGACAACCCGAAGAAAAGATGGGCGGGGAAACTTGACAACACAGCAGTTGTCGACAGCCACAGATTTTACCCAGGCTCTTGTAAATTATATAACGACATGTTCAAGGTCGGCTTAAGGTAACATACAAGATCGTTATTTCTGTCGTGTATACATGTATAAAACAAAGGAACATGGTATCGAATCAACCCACATGCCCAGTTCGGTACCTTTCCCTTGCCAAGTTGCCGTTTACAAAGAGAACAATCTTATTCGCCGACAAAAAGTCAAACTTGAGTCATAGCGAAATAAACTTTGGAATATGTATTTTATTTCATAATCTATATTTAAATTATCACTGCAAACATTTGATTGAGTTTTTTTCAGGTATTTAACGAGTACCTCGTATTATAAAATCTCTATCCAGGCAGATACACCTTCACTTGGAATCCTGTACCTGGATTCGAACACGGCTATTCTGGAGACCCTTAAAGATAGCAGCTGAAACGCTCAATTTTTTTTGTTATAGTTGAATTTTCATAAGAAGGGCTTTATTTGAGAGCTAGACAAGTTAAAATATATATTTTCACGTATGCATACGTCAAGCTATGTTATCTGCAATTGTCCATTTTATAGATGTTATCGATATCAATAAAACAACAATGTCGTAAAATGTAATCAATTTTGTTCACAGATAATGTGTTTGGATTATATAAAAGCCCCTTTCTATGGAAATTAGACCGTTTGGTGTCTTAGTTCAGGCTAGTTAGCTAGGTTAGCCTTGTGTTGATTTATAACCTCGCGTTTAGAAAGTGTACTTTAATTCTCAAAATAATAATAATAATAAATAAATAAGACAAACAGCTTGTATTAGTCACAGCTGTGTATGATGACATGAACCCTAAATCTTGTGTGTCTGTAGAAACAACAACGAAAGTGCTCGTTCCGCTTTCTCGTGAAAAAACAACTCCGGTGCAAGTGAGATGATTGCAGTGCGACTGCGCGATAGGGTCAAAACCTCCGCCGGTGCAATGGAACACTACATTACCTGGAGGATTCCGCCCCTAGAACGAACCTGCGGTCACGAGAGAGTCAGTCACTTTATTATATCATACCGCGCGATAAATCACTCCACTCTCGTCACGCTAACGAGATAGCATTGTTCTGTTGAGAAACCTGGGAGTTATCAGAAGGGAGTCGAACCGAAATATGTATAAGTTTTGGTTCTATTTCCGGTTCCCCAATCCAAAATGTTATTCTTTTTAACGCCGCGTCTTACTACCCGTTCGGGTTATACATTTATGCACTAATTACTCTAATGGTTTTAGATAAGGGGAAGGTCATATTTAAAGGAAGTGTAACCGCATTTGAGTAGAGAGAGTGGAAAAACCATTTTGAAAAACCACCCTCAGCACACCCGACCTAAATTTGAACCTCGATCTCCCAGTCATCGGCAGTCTTGTCTCCTGCGAGAGTAGCGCGTTAGAACACGTGGCCACCAAAGCAGTTAATAGGAATATCCTATTGTTTGACACCTTGGCCTAAGCGGTAGTGTGTCTACTGAGCTAAAGACTATGGGTTTTATTCCCGCCACTGCCAAGAAATGTATCATTAATGAAATGTGAGCTTACCCTGCCACAATTATGAATTAACGGCCGGGAGTCTGGGCGTTTGTCTGTTCCAGATATATATATATATATATATATATATGTGTGTGTGTGTGTGTGTGTGTGTGTGTGTGATAATACTCATATTTATTATAATAATACACTCATAAGATTGAATCGCACTGCTGATCGAAATGTTATCATTCGAATGAGCTTCATAATCTCGACCCTAAGTCATACTTCCCCCTCACGGTTGGCCTGACAAACACATGTATATATGCTAGTATCCATCTGTGTTTAGAGGGTTTACATCAGAAACTGAGTGAAATAAACGACGCATTGACCTCTAATTAACTAGGCAGTCTCTCTAACACAAGTGCTCGACATAAGTTTTAACCAAGAACCATTTTTGTAAAGTATGTCAAAACATGAAGACTGCACAATCGAGATTCGGTCCATAAACCAAGCAGAAGAGGTCGAGTGAGAGCGAGAAAAATAGGTAGGAAAGAGGGGAAGGGCTTCAACCTGTCTTTTCTCAGCGTGTCATATCCCAACCGCTGAGACGGTCAATTTTACAAACTAGAACAATAATCAAAACGAGGGGGATGGCGGGGGGGACCATTAGTGAAGTGAGCCACTTCTAACCGGCATCCATCATCAATGATACTACGCACCAGTTTTAATAGCGGCGTCCCCCCCTCTTCTTCCAATCCTTTTCGAATCGTTTCTAGGGCAGTTTCTCTATTAGTCGTAAATCCGTAAAGGCTTGGAGGACTAAGTTTAGAAATCGTCGTATTTGTAAGGGGTTCAAGCGACGAGTCGTCCGCATTGTCATAATTTTTTTAAACTAAAAGCGGTATTGATGGTCATATTAGCACACTACATACTCACTCAGCTCTAGAAAAGACACACAGCCCAGTAGCCCGATCACCATCTTACTGTAAAATTGAAACCCTTCAGTTTCGCCGATGATAAAATCCATGGCCTTGTAGTAACCCTAAGGTGCTATCGACTGAACTGAGATGATTTAAATTTAAGGATTCCTTCTCTAAAGGACTAGAACGGCTGTGGCCAACCATCACCGGAGGTGCCTAGCCAGAGGATATTTAGTGGTGATGAACAATTTAATGCCATTATCGGTAGAAAGTCTGGTGGCCACGATGGGAAACAAGTCACCTCAATTCGAGGTTTCCTTAAACCACCACAGACGTAGGCCTACCCTCGGTTGTCCAGGCCACCAACCCCAATCACTAGATAACTCAAGACCACAGCGGGGTAGCTCGGGAACACCCCTCTGGCCACCACGTCCTGGCTCCAAGGCCATTTGTAAAGGTCACATATTTGGAGAGTAAGTGAGGAACTCAACTGTAGGGATGGCCAAGATCTACCCTAGGCGTTGCCCTAAATTTCCCAGAGGGGGAATCTTGTCAAGGTGTCAAAAACATACATCTCTGGCTGAAGCCAAGCACGCACCACCAGTAAGTGGTGGACGGGAGAGTCACCTTCTCCCGCCACCAAATAGATGAGCTTCCAGGGTTTTAGCCATCGGGTGGACGTTGCCCGGGGACCGCCAACATGGAGGCACCCTGAACAGATTTTATTGACTCGAGTCCAAGGGCATAAAAAGCTCATTTTTCTATGGGGGTAGGGATCATCTAACAAATTCTAGGGGGTTCGGGACCCCCCCAACTCTGCCATTTCTTTCCAACTTTCCATAGTTAGCAAACAATGTTTTGAGTAAGTGGGTATGTTGACATAATGAGTGGGAAAAGGGTCCACTTCTGACAGTTGTTCTGATATTTAAGATGCTCTTTTCTTAGGGTGAATCCTCAAGTAGGATCTTACAAGTGATAGCAAAAACGTTTGCCTCCTTTTCTTGAACCCCACTTATTTGGCTCATTCCAAGAAAGGTCCTTTGTTTTTCAATACCATAATGTGAATGTATGAGAAAAGAAGTACAATATTTGAAATGTTGACAGAGATAATTTTACAATTGGAAGTTTTAGGAGGTGTATCTTGAAGGTGGATATTAAAATATTCATTAACTAATATTTTCGGTTCCGGCAAAGATGTATCTGATTACCAAGCCCTTCCTTCACCTCTGACAAGACATATTGTGAATGTGGGGAATGCCAGGCCTCCACCGTGGTTCGGATTCCCCATTAAACTGTAGGTCCTTCATTTCATCTCACAATCACCCTAACATTACACATTAGCGTAAGTGCATATAACCCGAACGGGTAGTAAGACGCGGTGCTAATAATAATAATAATAACTAATATTTTGGTTGACGACTGTATTAAGAGTAAAAACCTTAATCATTATATTTTATATGTATTTGTGTAAACAACACTCACCTATAAGGTGGGTCTCAAGGTCAAACGAGGATTGAACTAGGGACTAGCACATCCAGACCCAATGAGTGATCCAATACTTGCCCCACGCTACCTCCTCAAGTGTTCGGAATATACAACTAGTTTTTTTTATGTCTGTGTCTTACTACCTGTTCAGGTTATAGGATAATTGCTCTAATAATAATAATAATAATAATAATAATAATAGCCTTTATGTATTAGCCTTCTCGTCCACTTAATCAGTGTTGAATACAACATACACTATTACATTTATTGAAATAAAATTTAATAAAGTAATATTCAAATAAGTAGAAAAACATTCGCACGCTCATTCACACACTCATTTAAAGCTCAAGTAGTTTTAAGAACTCAGTTTAGCTTATTAGTCAAGATAAATTGCTTAACCGCACACTTGAAGGGGAGTTTAGATGTTAGATGACGAGTAGAGTTATCTAGTTTGTTCTAAGCCTGTGATGCCAGGACAGTAAAGGAACGAGCATACGTTTGAGATCTATGTATGGGAATAGACATCTGTAGAGTGGATTCTGATCTAGTAGCACTCTTTTGGGGTAAGAATGCATTTTAGAGGTAATCTACCCACATTTGCATGGAAGGAGAGTGGGAAACCATTTAGGGGAAAAAAATCTCAATAGACCTGACCAGGATTCGAAGCCCGATATCCCTTGTCATCAGCAGACCAGTCTAATACCATAGGGACTCTTTGGACCGTTCGGCCAGTGACGTGGGTTAAAAATTGTAAACAACTTCGTTATAACTTCCTGGAATCGAACCAGGCTCCCCTATACTTGTAGCAGGCCACTCTCAATCACTTAGCCGTTGAAGGCAGGACGTAATTAATTAGATGTACCCGAGTGAAAATAAAACCTTTGTTTGTAAAACCGTGCTACACATCAACTAGAAAGTAATAAAAGTAAAATGTTTCGGCGTGTTTATGGTGGTAGATGAAAGGGTTTAATTAACACGCCGTGCTCCATTTGACGTGTGGATGCACAGTATTTTAGTTAGCAAGTCGAAGTAAACAAAGCTGTTACTAAATCACCAGTGTATCTGTTTAACTCCGCTTCGCGGTCAAGAACTTTAGCCATTCACTAATAATTGTGTAATTAGTTTGTGTCTACACGCTACAGCTAAGAACAACGCATGTTCCATCCATCTTTTGAGGGAGATATTTTAGGGGGGAGGGATCTTTTTTTTTAAGCTCTGCGTCTTACTATTCGTTCAGGTTATACTCTTATGCACTAATTACTCTAATGGTTTTAGGGATTAGAGGTAGTATAACCGCATTTGCGTGGAGGAAGAGTGGAAAACCATTATTGAAAAACCACCCTTAGTACACTCGACCGAGATTCGAACCTCAATCTCCCCGTCATCGGGAGTCAAGTCTATTGCGAGAGTAGCGCGTTAGACCACGCAGCCGTCGAAGCGGGTTTCAAGAAAGTGAGATGGTTTTTGACGAGTAGTTTTGGATCAAATAAATGTTAACCATAAGTACATGATAAAATATTACGTTATTCGTATCAATGATATGTGATTTACCCACCTCTGTGGCGTAGTTGGCTAACGCGCTTGTCGTGTTGAGCTCGACTGCTGAGGACGGGGAGATCGAGGTTCGAATCTCGGTCGGGTGAACTGGGGGTGGTTTTTCACTCTCCCTCCACGTAAATGCGGGTTCACTTCCTCTAATTCAATCTTCCCAATTTCTAATCCATTAGAGTAATTAGTACTTAAAGCGTATAACCCGAACGGGTAGTAAGGCGCGATGCTAAATATTTTTATTATTATCATTGATATGTGATTTGTTGATGCCAAATTAAATTTAAACTTTGCCACAAAAGAGGGGGGAAAGGGGATCCAATTCATTTCTAAAGTAAGTTTGAGAAGAATGTGTAAATCTAATAAACTACAAAACAAGAACTAAATTCTTACCTATTTCGTGGATACAAAAATCTTACTACCCGTTAGGTTTATACGAATGTGTACTAATTATTAGGCTAATGTATAGTACACAAAGAAGGTTTAATTTAGTTTAAATGTGTCCACATTTGATTGACGAGATAGTGGAAAACCACCGCCAGTGCATCCAACTGTGATTTTAACTCTGATATTCTCGTCATTTACAGTCCAGTCTATTGCTCTAGTGACGCCTTAGACCACATTGTCGCCAATGTGGGTATATTTTTGTGTTTGTAAGTACTATAAGTACTGGTTTTCGCCATTTGCTATGTCGTAAATGGAAAATTCCTGTTACAATCTTCATATTCTAAGAAGAAAATAAAGATCGTATAACATTGATATAACAACAAGGGCAATAACTGGAGATCCATCCGACTATTATTTTACGAACCAGCTAACCAGCTGTGAAAGTAACTCTAGTAAGAACCAGTACAATATAAAAAGTAATAACAGAAGCCAAGTTTACATTCATCGATTTTTATAGCCTTCTTTAAAAAAAACCATATTTAGACTATTAATGTACGTAAGTAAAATGTCAGAGGATAACTTGCCTTTTAAGGTCTTAATTCTGAAACGGGTGACTTCAGCATTTACCTGTAACAAAACAAGAAAAGAAAATTAACGATTAACAGTTTTTTTTCCTATGTTGCCGTGAACTTGTTAAAGGCCACACCACTTTTTATTATTATGACATTTAATGATCCAATTAAATCGAAATACATTATCTTCTGTTGCAAGAGAAACGCTGAAATCTCAATAATGTTTAAATAGATTCATATAAAAAAACTATTCAAGTCCATAAACCAGATTCTAATATCCACATTTTCTCTATTAATGCTTTAACTGTGGCCAACATTATGAGCCCGTCTCACCCCACAGATAACACCTAGCTTAGGTAGGTAGTACAGCTTGAGCCAGAAGTCTTAAGAGCCCGTTTCATTCCACAGATAACACCTAGCTTAGGCAGGTAATACAACTTGAACCAGAAGTCTTAAGAGCCCGTTTCATTCCACAGATAACACCTAGCTTATGTAGGTAGTACAACTTGAGCCAGAAGTCTTAAGAGCCCGTCTCACCTCACAGATAGCATCTAGTTTAGGTAGGTAAATAATATTGCTTGAACCACACGTCTTAAGAGCCCATCTCGCCCCAAAGATAACACCTAAAGGTGGGTATTTCATCTCGAATTAGACGTTGCATTGTGGTGTGGTATTTTTATTTATCTTTATCAAAAAGGGGAATTGAGATCAGTGAAATCTTTTTACCATATTTGAAAACATAACAAAAATTTTAAAACTAGCTATTGAAAAAAAAATCACTGATTTGGTGTTGTCAAGTGAAGAATGCAAAAAACTGCACTTCAAAGATATTTCTGGTTTTAGCGTAATTTTGTATCTATTATTTCGGTTAATGGATCATGAGAGAGGCTCTTTATGAAGTTACCTACCTGGGACGTCATGGTAAGTAAAGATAGAATTTCCCATGTCAATGTATTTACGTTTTATTCAGCGGGTTTCGAAAAGTAGTTTTTTTGTAAATCATCTACATCTCAGGTTATTTGGTTTATTTTCTAAAATGCCAGTAGAAAGCTTCCTGTCAGGATGTATATATTTTTTTTAAAAGTCCGTGGAAACAAGTAAATGGTAATTTTGAAATGCAAATCAACTTTGGCCAGGCAAAAATAGAAGCGTGGGTGTTTATACTAGTCATTGGAAGAGGGCAATGGTTATCGGTACATAGGTGAGAGGCCTCGCAGGGTTAATTGTTCATTTTCTTCCCGCGATTTTTTTTTCACCATATATTGGCGTCTAAGTGTGATAGTATTTCGAGTGCTTGGGTGCGTCAAGTTAAGATGCAGCCCGCCCCGCAGAAGAGCTTTGAATTCAACCTAGCTGGCCTCAAGAAAAATATCCAGAGTTTGAATCCACAGTCAGAACTTTATTTTTCAAACATGCGAAAATTTAACGGACTTGAAAAAAAGTATTCTATTTTTAATGTAAGACTGTGGTTCCCTATTTATATGTTCGTTAAAACAAGGAGCTACTGACGATTGTACTCCAAGAGATTAGGTTGAGGACATGTACCCGCTTTGCATGAAGAGAAGAACTCCATGGTTTGAACCTGAAATAGAGCTAAACCAATCGAGTGGCCACCGTCATCAGCGATGATAGTGCCAACATTTGTCGTTAGAGGGGGTCATGTAGTCAGCATGGTGAGCACTCCAGCCGTTAATCTCAGTTTTCTACACCGGAGATCCTATTTAGTCATTAAACTCCCAATTTGTCCTCACAAAGCTGAGTTCCGACACCGTTCCAGACCCAATGCTTCAGAGAAAATTACCGGAAGCGCCGGGAATCAAACCCGGAATCTCTGGATCTAGAGAGGACGAGAAAAACACAGTGAGACTAATATGTGAAACACGACTAGGATTTGAACGCCAACTTGCCTTTTCATTACGAACAATTAAACAATATAAGCTTCGTTGGGTATTATTCATCTAGTGTTTAGTACAAACGATCCCCTCTTTGGAAATGTTAATGTGTTTTAATGTATCGTACGAACACACTTGAAAGGCAGCCAATTCACCACGGCTGCCAACTTCTCGCCATTGTTTTTACCTTGCCCGCAGTGTTGCACTGGTTGAAATACTTAAATATGCGTCCTCCAGCTTCCATATATAGCCACGCTAAGCGCCACACAGGAAGTAGTTAAAAAAGGTTGCGTTCGTATGAGCGTGTTTTAATTAAAAAGGGGTAGGGTGATGGGGGGAATAAAGCAGCCCCCCCCTCTTAATCACCGTCAGGGTTATATTCTATGGCATGAGCCCATAATCGAACAATACCGACCGAGCGACCGACACCACTAGCGAGGATAGTGCCAACATTTGCGGATATATGGTGTCATGTGGTCAGCACAAAGAACCCTCTGACAGTTAATCTCAGTTTACAGAACTGCTACTTATTTATTCAGGTATCTCTTCATTTGTCCTCACGAGGTTGAGTTTGATCCCGTTCCAGATCAACAGCTTCATATAACAAATTTGAAAGCACCGGGAATCGAACCCCAGGACCTCTGGGTCTGTAGCCAGGAACTCTTATTACGCTAGTGGAAACGAGATGAGTAAAATGAATTTTTATGGGAAATGTACTATAAAATGTTGCTTGGAAGCATGGTGGGAAAGTATTTAGACAAAAAAAAACACCCTCAGTACAACCTACCTAGAGTCAAACCCCGATCTCCCTATCGTAGGTTAACCATTCAATTACTAGAGTGACACGGCAGAGCGCAACAACTGGTAACATTGCATTTTTTTTTTGTATTAAAGATCTGAAGTCGTTGAACGGAACCAACCACCAGATTACGTTGTCAATTACAATGATAAAGTTCTCCGGTAGGCGCGTAGTCTAACGCACTACTCTCGCAGTAGGCTAAACTGTCGTTTGGGTGTACTGAGGGAGATTTTTTCCAAAATGATTATTCACTCTCCCTCCACACAAATGCGGGTACACCTCCTTAAATATAACCTTCCTAATGCCACAAACCATTAGAATAATTAGTATATAAGCTTATAACCGGAACGGGTAGTAGGACGTGCTAAAAAAAATAGGCCTAGTAATAAAGTTACAGATTATTGAATACGTTGTAAAACCGGCTTTTGTCGCGAAATAAAAAAGAGTGCTCTACCTGAAACTCGAGAGTCAACGTTTGTTCTCTTGTGTTACAGTTTTATTTTTTTTCTGTAATGGCGAGATTATGCTCGTCCTCAATCCTCGACCGTTCATTCGTCCCAACCGGAAACGGACGTTGAGTCGACGAACAAAGCCAAAAGCCTCGACAAAATAGAATGAAACAATCGGCTGAACGCACATTTATCTCATGGGGCGTGCTTCGTGTGTGTGTGTGTGTGTGTGTGTGTGTGTCTGTGTGTGGGAGCGACCTTGGATTGCCGGCAGCATAATGCACATTTAATCAGAGTACCACGAAGCACATTAAATTACCAACAAAAGGTACGCACATTTCTCACACAGCTTCACTATAAAACTATACTATCTATAAAACTTTGTTTTTGCACCACGTATTACTAACCGTTCAGGTTATACGCCTATGTACTAATTACGCTAATGGTTTCAGGGATTAAGAAGGTTATATTTAGAGGAAGTGTACCTGGATTCACGTGAATAGAGTGTGGAAAACTATTTAGGAAAAAAATCAACCTCAGTACACTTAAGCGGGATTCTAACCCCAATCATCCCATCATCAGCAGTCCAGTCTTTTGGGAGGGTGATTAGACCAGCGGTTCCCAAACTGTCTCGACTCGCGAACACCTTTCACAAACATCTGAGTTGCACGAACCCCCTGGTAAATATCTATAGTCACGCACCTAATTCTGTACCTAATTTTTAACAAATTTAGTTATTAATTGTAGTCAAAATGTTTAATACCTTTAAATTAATATACTATAGCTCCGGTAGGTACTTTGGGATACCCCACCAAATATAGTGAAATAATATTGAAACTACCTAAGTACAAGTTCAAATGATACTATACATTATTTAAAAACTTAAAACTTAAACTAAATAAGCAAATTACTGTAGCAACATTTTATTAGCTCTACTGTCACCATATTATCACATTTAACATATTTTTTAAATGGTAATGAAAATTGCTGCTTTGACATAACTGAAAATCACAAAATTCCATGTCAATTTAAGTTTTAAAATTGTTTACAAGTGTTAACAGCTATTAACCTCGTCACGTGACTTAGTGAGGAGGATGCGCTTGCTTTGGTTGGAACAAAGCTTTAAAGTCAGGAACCACAGAGGATAATTAATTTATTTTTATTAAGTTGTTAAGTTAAAATTAATATGTACTGACCCACTTTGGTGGCCACGTGGCTTAACGTGCTACTCTCGTGTTGGACTATACTGCCAAAGACGGGGAGATCGGGGTTCGATCCCGGTTGAGTGCACTGAAGGTGGCTTTTCCTAAATAGTTTTCCACTCTCCTTCTACACAAATGCGGATACAATTCCTTAAATATAGCCTTCCTAATCCCAAAAACCATTAGCATAATAAAGTACATAGGTGTATAACCCAAATGTGTAGCGTTGAATGTATATATACATTCAACGTGGGTAGTAAGATACGATGAAAAAGTCAAAAGGTTGTTTCGGATAATTGCGACCCAGATAAACGGGGTTCTAGTGTAGTTTTTCTCCTGACTCGCTGTTGTAGATCCTCCTTTTTGACACTAAACTCTTTGAAGACGTGACACCTTGAGGAGCGTGTTTTGGTATTCTTGTCACTCAAGGTAGACATTGATTTTAATTAGAAATATTTCCTACACGACCAGTTTGTTCCAACCATTAAGGTTAGGTGTGCGTTAGCATGGCTTTATTCTGACTCGAGAGGACGGGGTTCAAGCACCGATAGAGGGCGCCGCTTGTGGGTTTCAACCCCTCAAAGTAGTGTGATTTACCATCCTCCTTCCAGGCCAATTGTAAACAACATCTATTCAAAATTAACAGTAGAATAACTTCATGATTACCTCGGAACACTTTTCTTTGTTTAAAACAAAGAGAAAAATAATTACTTAGTGTTAGTTCTTCCAACCTAGTTTTTAATTAATTTAAAAAAAATCCAAATTTTAAAATTCCGGCTTCTAGATGCACATGTTTGTGCACAGGGGTTACTATAACTTTTTTTAAATTCAGACTTCTACGTGCGGTAGATACCACGCAATGCTTTTGAAAAACAAACAAACTCTTCATATATTTTTTTATCCCTGCGTCTTACTACCCGTTCGGGCTATTAGACGCTTATGTACTAATTACGCCTGTGGTTTTAGAGATGATCAAAATTATATTTATAGGAAGTCTACCCGAATTTGCGTAGAAGAAGAGTAGAAACCATTTTGGGGAAAAAAACCTCAGTACACCCGACCGAGATTTGAACCTCGATCTCCTCGTGATCGGCAGTCTAGTTTAGTGCGAGAGTAGTGCGTTAAGCAACGTGGCCTACGGAGTGTGTTTCATCACCCTCTTCATCCTAAGCTCATAAATTAATTGTAGTTGTGTTATCCTGGAGGGGCACTGAGAATCGTAATAACAAACATAAGAAAATCTATCTAATGTTAAATAGCGATTGCACCTACATTGGTGGGCACGCGGACTATACGTGTGATTAGCTGGGGATGACGTAGTTTGGTTACGAATCCCACCCTGAAACGCTGAGGGTGTTTTTTCCTAAATGTGATCCCACTTTACCTCCACGAAAATTCGGGTAAACTTCTTCTAAATTCAACCTTCCTTATTTCTAACAGATTAGCGCAAATAGATAATACGCGTATAGTCCGAACGCTGAAAAATAATAATAATCCATGGTGAAAAGACTAACAGAGATACAGATAGAATTGTTAGATCAACTTTTTGGGGGGTTCGGGGACACATAAAAAAACAAGCTTCCTCATAATCTCTATACGAGAAAGTAAAATTTGATCATTCAATAGGAAAGAGAAAATATATTAGAACCTTATTATTATTATTATTATTATTTGCCACCGCGTCTTACTACCCGTTCGGGTTATACGCTTTAAGTACTAATTACAATGGATTAGGAATTGGGAAGGTTGAATTAGAGGAAGTGAACCCGCATTTGCATGGAGGGAGAGTGGAAAACCATTTAGGAACCCCTCCCCCCCCCCAGTTCACCTGACCGAGATTCGAACCTCGATCTCCCAGTCCTCAGCAGTCGAGCTCAACACGAGTGGCGTATTATGACATTGGAAACATGCGAATGCGACAACTATTCTTAGATAAAGGATAAGAGGGTGAGGATTATTTTTTTGATCACCGTGTCTTAATACCCGCTCAGGTAATAAGCCTATCTGTTAATTATTCTAATGGGGTAGACACTAGGAAGGAATCAATTTAGAGGTAATTTACCCGTATTTGCGTGGAAGGAGAACTGAGAACCACTTAGAAAACAAAACCTCTCAGCAGACCTGACCAGGATTTGAGCCCTGATCTCCACGACTTCAGCAGGCCAGTCTAACACGAGCGTGTCGCCTTAGACCATTCGGTCACTGAAGGGGGTAGTGTGAGCAGTCTTTCAGTCACATAATAGATGGGAAACCAATAGGTATATCATCAGTATGAGGGGTTCTTTCTCCTTGTGGATGGGTATCCCTCAATTACGAAGCTGTTCCTCTCTGGTGTGTGCTGACAGTTTATTGATCGCCCTCGGTTGAGAAGAGGGATGGGGTCTATTGACCTGGGGCCAGTCAACCTGTCCCGTTACTACGACACACACACACACACACACACGAGTGTACTGGACTTAACACATACTCCAGGGACCAAAGCAAGGGAACCTGTCTTCCCAGGATGTTAGATAGAACGTCAATGACAGGAAATATCAGGATGTCAACATGGGTGCTCATTGATAAGTGATGAGGCAGGGCTTCGTACCTTTTTTTTCGTGATTCTACCCACTTCCCTGCTCCCCTACGTTAGGGACTGTAATATTTTCAGTCAACCCACCTCTATCTTAAGTGTTTACAAGTTGGTAAATTATATTATTTTATCGTTATATTATTTCAATCGTTTGATCATTTTTATTATTAAATCGAAAAGTCAGATGATGTGTGTATTGCAATCTATTTATTTTAGCCTCACGTCTTACTACCCGTTTGGGTTACACACTCATGTACCAATTACACTAATGGGCTAGGAATTAGGAAGGTTTAATTGAGAGGAAGTGCACTCACATTTGCGTGGAGGGAGAGAGTAAAATAATTTTAGGAAAACCACCCTCAGTGCACCCGACTGGGATTGAACCCCGATCTCCCTATTTTCAGCATTGTATTGTAATTAACTATCTTTGGGCAAAATATGAAGTATCTTTTTCAATTATTTCCAAAAATAATGAATATTAGTGATTAATGTGGATTTAATCAATGAATGAAAATAAAACATTTAGAAATTATCTATTTTTTTTTTCTTTTGATTTTATCTTACCATAACCATTGATGAAAAACCTTACGTAAGATGGATTCTGATCTACTCCTCGCCACCCCCTCTCCCGATCGTAAGAAGACGTAAGAACATTATTAAAACCTTCCCTCCTTCTTATGTAATTTAAGGATGCGTCCCCTTCCTCATATGTTGGGACATCCTGTTCGCACCTAGCCCTTGTCATGTGCCAGAACATCCTGTTTACAACTGAGTGACTCTGCAATATTTAGGTTTTTGTTATTTTTTATGAAAAAATAAAATAGTGTATTTGAGATTTGGCTTAAATTTGCTATTAATAACTTTAAATCATCAATATCCAAGCTAGTAGATAAAAATTGTAAAATGTAGATTTCCTCCCATTCCATCTTCACCATCTTATATATTTTTTATTTTGTCCTGTTCAATAAACTTGTGAAAAATCTCATGTTTCTTTTTCAATGCGTTCAGCTACAACTAAATTTTATTTTTGTTAATTTTTCAGAAACTATATGTAAATTTGTTTTTGCGTTGAGTGGCTCTTGAAACTCATATAATTAGCTCAGAATTATATTCATATGCTCTAAAATTCTTCCACACAAGGTTTAATTCCTGAAATTCTTCTCTCAGGGAGGAAGGGGGTGGTGCCACACCCCTGGAAGATGGGATTCTAACCCCCCTCCCCCTTTTGGAAGTCCCAGATGGGCACCCTTGGATGTCAACGATACAGAAACCTAATGACTCTACTGGAAGTTGCTCATCTCAGTGAACAAGTTAGTCTGAGGGATCTATGTTTAATCCTAAGCGGGACATAAGATGACTCAGTTGGAAACACACAACCCGCCTCGGTGGTGTAGTTGGCTAACGCTCTAGTCGTGTTGAGCTCGACTGCTGAGGACGGGGAGATCGAGGTTCGAATCTTGGTCGGGTGAACTGGGAGGGGTTTTTCCTAAAAGTTTTTCCACTCTCCCTCCACGCAAATGTGGGTTCACTTCCTCTAATTCAACCTTCCCAATCCATTAGCGTAATTAGTACTTAAAGCGTATAACCCGAACGGGTAGTAAGACGCGGTGTTAAATAATAATAAAAAAATGTTGGAAACAGGATGTTCTAGTATATAAGGGTTAGGTTGGAACAGGATTTCCCGGCATATGGGGGTGAAGGGGTCCTTACAAGAGGTAAGGGTTTTTTTGGAATGGGGATTTCATTATTTTCTTACGAAGGGGTAAAGGGGTTGGGAGTGTAGGTCAGAAATCATCTTACGTAAGGTTTTTTTTACCAAAGTTTATGGTAAAACAAAAACAAAAAAATAAGATATATTTCAGAAAATTTTGAAATGTTTCATTTTCATCCATTGATTAACCCCACTTTAATCACTAATTTTCACGGTTTTATAGAAATCATTGAAATAAAGTCTTCATATTTTGTACAAATATGATTAATTACGCTACACATAACAAATGCGTTTTAATAGTAAAAATAAACGCGCTACTCTTATAATAGACTAGACTGCCAATGACGGGGAGATCGAGGTTAGAATTTCAGTCGGGTGTGCTAAGGGTTGGTTTTTCCTAAATGGTTTTCCAATCTCCCTCCCCGCAAATGTGGGTACACTTTATCCCTAAAACCATTAGCATAGTTAGTACATAAGAGTATAACCCGAACGGATAGTAAGACGCGGTGCTAAAAAAAAACGATACATATATAATTTACCAAATTAAAAAAAAAACTAAATATAAAGGAGGGTTGACGGAAAATCTTACTATAACTTACGCGGATGGGGGGTTGAAAATCAAGAAAAATAAAATATGACGTGACATAAGGACGGTAACTGGCCGGGTCCATGGGTAAAAAAGGTGTTCTGGTCAATTACAAGGTTTCGAGTGTAAACAAGGTGTCCTAGCGTGTGGCCGGGCCCAGGTGTAAGCGGGGTGTCCCGGCGTGTGGTCGGGCCCAGGTGTAAGCGGGGTGTCCCGGCGTGTGGCCGGGCCCAGGTGTAAGCAGGGTGTTCCAGCGTGTGGCCGGGTCCAGGTGTAAGTGGGGTGTACCGATGGTCGAGAGGGACAGGTCACTCCCGTTCACTGACCACCGCGAGCCAGCAGTAACACTAACACAAACACACACACAGCCCCACTCCTGACTCGAACCAACGAACCAACGAACCACCGACACCGAGCAGATGGGACGCGAATATGGCACCGGTCACGTGACAGAGGCAGGTACAACCAATCACGGAGCGTGAAAATACCAGCTGTCGGTGGATTATAGTGGAATTACGACCTGTGGAAGTCGCAGAGCATGTTCTGCATTCTTAACTTGCTTACTAATAAGGAAACACTTTTCCCGCTACTTTTATTTTGGTCAATTCATTGTTGTTAGCGACAAGTTTTCATGATTAGTTTCTTTTTACATTTTAATCTCTAAGCTATACTCAGATGTTCATCGCAAGAGCTTTTTAGAAAAGGCAAACATCTTTTTTGCGGTCAAGATTAAGAACACTTTACCATATAATTAATGTTATTTTATAGGTATTGATAATACTTATTAAAAGTAACAATTGAAAATCACATGACTTGACGTATGAAAACGTAAAATAAAATATAGTAATTGTTTTAGCTTTTTTTTAGTAGCCTACCGCATCTTAATCCCTGTTAAAGTTATACGCAAATGTACTAATTACGCTTATGAGCTAGGGATAAGGAAGGCTCAATTTTAGAGGAAATATACACGCATTTGCATGGAGGGAGAAGAGAAAATCTTTTAGGGAAAACCACCCCCAGTACACCCGACAGGATTTCGATACCTACCGTAACCAGCAGACCGAACTAACGAGCTTGGCACTTAGCCCACGTGTTCATCAGTGTATGTGATGATAATGATGATGATAGATTTTCTGAAGTATTTAAGAGCTGCTACCATATGGAAAAAATACATGCCATAATTTGTTATGATGGTAAATTGATTCATAACTGCGCAGATAGTTTATAAAGAGGTTTATTTTCAAATTCCATTAAAATTAAAATAAGTTTATAAGGAGACTCATATGAACAAGGCCAATAAAATTGGCCCGTTCCTTTTATAGTAATCGTTAGTAGTGTAATCAGTGAACGCATTTATAGTTTATAGTCCAATTAGAAATAATGAAGAAAAATAATACTCTTTCGACTTGCGACCATTGCAGATATAATTTGCATTGCGGTACTTTTTTTTAATTCTCGTGTTCCACGTCTTTATGCCAGTTTGGGGGGGCTATAATATTATTTACACAGGTAGAGTATGAATGAGGAAGGTAAAATTTATATAAAGTGCATCCTCATTTGCTTAGAAAGAGACTGGGAAAGCGTCTACGAAAAAAAACTCAAGGTACCCGGTCAAGAGTCGAACACAGACCTCTTCGTCACCAGCAAACCAGACAATACGAGACTGAGTAAAAGTATCCACGTGAAAAATGCGGCGGATATTTTCATACAAAAAGTATGTAAAATAAAACATAAAGCTCACAGATTAAAGCACTGATAATATCTCTTCAGGATATGGCTACAGCTCGATTTCAACCAAAAGCCATCTGAAAGGCCTTTTTTTCCTGCCATAGATGGATTTTGGTAAGATTATTATTATTGTTATTATTAGCACCGTATCTTACTACCCGTTCGGGTTGTACGCACTTACGCTTAATGTGTAATGGTAGGGTGATTGTGAGATGAAATGGAGGACCTACAGTTTAATGTGGAATCCGAACCACGGTGGAGGCCTGACATTCCCCACATTAACAATTTGTGATTAATACATGTATTTTCAGGGGTGAAGGAAGGGTTTGGCAATCAGATAAATCTGTGTCGGGACCGAGAATTGAGCCCCGGACCCCCAACATAGAAGTCCGACACCTTATCCCTAGACTGACCTGTTTTTTGGTAAGAAAATCAGGCTATAGATTAAGGCTTATGTTTACAAAACTAAAATTTTTAATGGGGGAGGGGAGAGATTTTATTAAGATATTCATTTTTAGATATTTTTTACTACCGCATCTTAGACCTGTTCAGGTTATACATAATATGATAATTACTCTGATGGGGAAGGGAATAGGAAATAAGCATTTTAGAGGTAATCTACCTGCATTTGCGAGGAAGGAGAGTGGAAAACCATTTAGGGAAAACCACCCTCAGTACAGCCGACCGGGATCGAACCCCGATCTCCCCGTCTATCCAACTTTAATTTTAAGCTTTGAAAGAATTTACCATATCATCATCAACAAAGGATTGAGCAAAGATCTTGAAAATATAAATTTTAAAAACTCTTGCTAGCTTTAAATTAATTAAATAAAGCAGATGGAATCTAAATCGAACAGACTGTATTTAATTGTTTACAAAGCTTCTCTCGAACAAACTTAAATGTTTGTGGAAGACAATCTCCGCCTCCCTCTTCCCCCCTAAAGTAATCTAACTTTCATTAAGTATGGTTGAACGAGTCTGCAATATTGTTCTTAATATTACACAGAGTTTGTTTTGTCACCCACACGCTCACAAACATAAATACTTATCAGTCGGTTCAGAAAATGCACGTTAAATACCTCGAATTAAAAGAAAAGTTTTATTTTATTGGGGTTGAAAATATTTATCAAAAGAAACAGCTGTGAATCACATAACTTGACGTATGAATTTATTAAAGTAGTTTTGGTAACCTTTTAAAGTCAAATATGATTCTGCCTACTAAAATCCTATTATATCAAACTGGATTTAAAAAAATTGTAGATATATTTCTGTTATGGACATGAGCTCATAATATTTGATTTAACGTAGTTTAGCTACCTTGGTTATTTATCTCTAAACTCGTACTGGTGGCAAAACTGTCTAAGGAGCTTAGGATGTTCATATACTAGATTGCCGGGGGATTTTCACATGTGACTCCTATCACTATGTTTTTACCATCTCCTTTACGCTAATGTGGGTGCCCTATCCTCTCCATCCCTGAGACTTGGACCAATGTTTTTCAAAATGGAAGCTGTGCACACTTAGAGACTACTGGGGCCCTGGAATGAGGGGGTGGGAGGGTGGAATTATGCATAAAACACATTATTTCTAAGCAACTTAGTTATACAGGAATGAAATTAACTTATTACATTAAATGTTAGAAACAGATATTTAACTAGGCCTACATTGAATTAGTAAGTAATATTTGTTTATTTTTAACACTATAAACCTAATTGTTCAGATTTGTTGACTTAAGGTTAGAACCGATTTCCTTTTCTATGTGACTTAGGAGGAACTGTCTTTTGCACGATGCCATAGAAGGAAAAGTTGAGGGAAAGAGGAGCTTAGGAAGAAGGAGGAGTCTGAGGACAGGGTGCATTGGCGGTCTTAACTCATTGACAAAAGAAATGGACCTGTCGTAAGATAGAACCCCTAATAAAAATAAAAATGTGACTTGTGTCTACCAAGGAAATAAATATAACATAGCATGGCTATTTAATCTTTTGCATTTCAAATTTGTATATAAACTTCCCAGGACCCTGCAGACCAATTGAAAGGACACCGTGGACCACCCACCAGTGGTTCGAGGACCCCACTTTGAGAAACATTTCCTTAAAGTATGTTTTAAGCACCGTGCCTTACTACCCGTTCGTATAATACATACTCGTATATGTACTAATTACACTAATGTGTTAGGGATTAGGAAGGTTCAATTTAAAACAAGTGCACCCGCATTTGCGTAGAGGGTGAGTGGAGCACTATTTATAAAAATACGCCCCAACCGGAATCGAGCCCCAATCTCCCCATCCTCAGCAGTCTAGTCTATTGCAAGAGTAGCGCCTTAGACCATGCGGCCACCGAAGTGGGTTGGATAGTTATTGTATTAACAACTTGCAATCCTAATATTGGCAGCTTTGAAATCTGGCTACGGTGGCTTTCCGTAAACCCTATCGATGAATTCAAGTCAAGATTTTCGAATGAAGAAAGTATCCTAAATATGTCTGAAAGAAGAGATATTTCCGAAATCTATTCAAGTAGCGTTCTACGCACAGGCACCTATGAAACTATTAACCACGCAATTATTGTCGTCCACCTATCCATTTCTTTGGTAGCCGGCGCTATTCACAGTGGTCCTTGTTTTTTTTTCACTTATCCGTTATGATTCAAATAATAACGCTACATCTGTGATCCACACAACGGTACCTCCAGCCGCGTACAGACATATGCCTCTGTTTATAGTTTAATATTTGTTTAAATAATGTGTAATTCAGTTTTAACCACCTGCGCGGTATAGTGGCTAGAGTGCCTGGCTAAAGATATCAAGGTGGTCCCAGGCTCGATCCCTGGTGCTTCCAGAATTTTCTGTGAAGCAGTCAGTCTGAAACGGGGTCAATTTGGCCTCATGAGGACAAATGAGGAGCAAATTGAATAAATACGTAGTGGCTATGGTCTAGAAAACTGAGGTTAATGACCGGAGGGTTAGTTGTAAGAGTTTTTGTGTTATTTTTTTTCGAAGAAATATCTAAGACAATGCATTGCTCCCTAGTATTTTCACACCCCCTCCCCTTCCCGCGTCTAACAACCCATTCCGGCAATGCACTTATATAATAATAAATGATGAAGGTATAGTTTTAGAGGAAATGCACTCGTATTTGCGTCAAGGAATAGTGGGGAAAATTGAAACAAGTGAAATCATTAAAAAAAAGACAGTTAACTATTTGCTGATCCCAAATGCACTGTTGTCAAGTGAAGATTGCAGAAAACCCATATTTGATGCTATTTCTGGATCGACCGTGATCATTTATCTAATAACCCGGTTAATCAACCTTGAAATGTGCTCTTAAATATTTATATTTCTTAGCTCCACGTCTTTACTACCTTTTAATGTTATACGCTTTTAAATACAATTAAATATAATATATGATTCTCATCTGATGAAATTTACTCTTAAATTAGGAAAGACTTGCTAACGAAATACTTGTGTGAATGTCGATAAAAAAATCACGTCACGCAACATTCTGTGTATTATTATTCACAAACAACGGGATACCAGTGATCAGTGAAAATAACTCTAGGAACTAGTATACACATACACACACATACACACATACACACACACCCGCTTTGCTGTGCAACTTTTATTAACAAATAACCCACGAGATATTTCAACCAGAATGTTGGACTTGGCTTTGGATGTCAGAAAAAAACCAAGGGTACAGGGGGAAAAGAAGGAAAGTCTACCTTTAACTCAAATTTACTTAATGCTGCCGTTTGTTAGACAGTCGTGAGATCTTTCTAATGAACTTTATATTATAGTTAAAAGAGGTCTCGGTCATATTTAAATGAATTAGAATAAAATGTTTACTGGGGTCCTTATGGGGTTTTAAATATAAAAGTTGATGTTCTGAAAAATGTGTGTAGTGTGATTTTCTACTTTTTCCCTTGTACCCTTTAAATGTACTGCTAGGAAGGGGCGCATTTGACAGCTAGGCCTACTTTAGTTACTTAAGCTACTTTAATATATTCATACGTCAAGTCATGTTATCTACAGAAATACATTTGATGTTATAAATAATTGCTATAAAATGAAAATATAAATATAATACAGTGTTATCAATAATTACTGGAAAAAGCTGGTATTTCCTAAACTGCTCTTTCTTCCAAAGCCCTATTACTATACATTTTGCTCCAAGCGATAATGAGAAAGTTTGTATAATTGTGTGGTAACATTTAGTTTATTTACTTTACACATTGCCATAATTTATTTTGAACAGTAAGAGTTTCTAAGAATTACCCGCTTCAGTGGCCAAATGATCTAAGGCGTCACTCTAGTGTTAGACTGGCCCGCTGAATACAGGAAGATCGGGACTCGAATTGTGGTCAAGTCTACTTAGAGTTTTTTACGAAATGGTTTTCCACTCTCTTTCCAAGAACATGAGGGTAGATTATCTTTAAAATGCATCCTTCATCATCCATTAGCATAACTATTATATATATACGTATTACCTGAAGAGTTATAGTAAAACGCGGCGATAAAAAAAGAAAATTAAGAATTTTTTATGTTTGTGAAATCTTCAGTCTCAGCCGCCTCCTGGAACAAAAAGCCGCCGTCCCTCGTGGAATAAATCCTCTCCCCTCTTCCTACCGCTGCCTGGAACAAAAAGCCGTTCCTCATGGAAGCAATCCGCTCCCCTCTTCCTACCGCTGCCTGGAACAAAAAGCCACCGTTCCTCATGGAAGCAATCCACTCCCCTCTTCATACCGCTGCCTGGAACAAAAAGCCACCGTCCCTCATGGAAGCAATCCACTCCCCTCTTCCTACCGCTGCCTGGAACAAAAAGCCACCGTCCCTCATGGAAGCAATCACCTCCCCTCTTCCTACTGCTGCCTGGAACAAAATGCCGCCGCCCCTTACGGAGGCTATCCACGACACTCTTCCGACCACCATCTGGAACAAAAAGCCATCCCTCATGGAAGCAATCCGCTCCCCTCTTCCTACCGCTGCCTGGAACAAAAAGCCGTCCCTCATGGAAGCAATCCGCTCCCCTCTTCCTTCCGCTGCCTGGAACAAAAATCCGTCCCTCATGGAAGCAATCCGCTCCCCTCTTCCTTCCGCTGCCTGGAACAAAAAGCCGCCATCCCTTACGGAAGCAATCCGCTCGCATCTTCAGACCAACGGTGTGAACTTCAAGCGGACGTCGCCCCCGCAACTTCCTGGTGAGATCTCTTTAACTGTAATTTGTGTAAGGAGGTCATGGGGAGGCTTCACTTCTCTCGAGACGGCCTTGATATTTGACGCATCATACCTTCTCTACATTCTCGCGAGCGGGGAAAGTGAAAGTGAGACAGTACTACACAAGATCGCAAGCGGGGTGTCATGGGTTCGATACTAAAATATTTCTGCACCATCACCATCACCACCACTATCATAAACCAAGAACTCCATTGTGTCAGCCCGCAATCAAGCCACCGCCCTTGTTGACGAAGATAATGCCAGCATGCATGGGTATTAGGTGACATGTGTTCAGCACAATGAACCCTCCGGCTGTTAATCTCAGTTTTATAGACCGGAAACGCTACTTTTTCATCCAAGTAGCTCCTCATTTGTCCTCACGAGGCTGAGTTTGACCCCGTTTCAAACCCTCTGCTTCACAGAAAATCCTGAAGCACTGGGGAACGAACTCGGGACTTGTGGATCTGTAGACATGAAATCTGACCACTAGACCACGGAGGTGGTCTCCACAAAACAATACAAAACAAATTTTCATAGGGTGTGTCTTATCTTACAGCTAGACAATAGCTATATCTACCTTCATGTATTCATACGTCAAGCTAAGTGATCTGGAGCTATCAATTTTGATAAATATTACCAATACCTATAAAATAATATTAATATAATAGTGAAATGTCAGCAATGTGAACAGCAAAATTTGTTCTATGAAAATTTAACTATACATGTGCACGTTTTGTGTGTGAAATATTACACCAAGTCTCTGTGGCTTGGTGTTCAGAATACCGGGATACAGATCTAAAGGTCCCAGGTTCAATCCTCGGTACTTACAGATTTTTCTGTGAAGCAGGGGTCAAACTCAACCTCGTGAGGATAAATTAAGAGCTATAGAATCTAAAAGTAGCGGCTCCAGTCTAGCAAACAAATGGAGACTTCATAGTGCTGATCACATTACACCCCTCTACCCACAGAAGTTGGCACTATCTTCCCCAAAGAAGGTGGCCGCTCGATCGGTATGGCTTGATTGTGGGCTATCACCATGCAGTTTTTAATAACACTAATTGATATAATATAAAGGAAATGTACCCGCATTGGTGCAGGAAGGTTGAGGGGAAACTATCTAAGAACAAAAAAATACCCCCACAGGGATTCCAGCCCCGGTTTATTTTTTCACAGGCAAACAATACACTATACGAGCCTGACCATCTAGCCTGCGTGCCCACCGGCAACGGCTTAAGATATTGTTGACAACCTATCGTCACTCACGCCAGGATCACCCAGGGTTGCGGTCACCGAGTCAATGAAGAACTGCCGAAGGGGGGGGGGGGGTATA
>CABFOW010001308.1:20172-32149 GCA_902141385.1 Timema californicum | reverse complement strand
GGGGGGGGGGGGTATATTGACAGCAATGATTTACACTTGTGATCACGCTCACTAGAAACCAAATTACCTGTGACAGAGGAGGTTGAAGTTTGAATCCCGCCGGGTGAATTGGAGGGTAGGGAAGGGAGATAATGTGGGATTTATATACGGCTCCCCCTTCCCCTATTTATGCCAATACGAGCGAGCTTTCTCTATCCTCCTCGTTTTGATAAAATGTTCAATAATCATGAAGGTAAGGTCATTCGACAGACAACAGTAAACATTTTATTGCACAATTTTAGTAAGAGTTTAATTATAAGCTGTAAATAGTGATTAAATTATTTCAAATAATTACAGTTTGTAAGTTATAAGGGGTAAAACTTGCTATTTTACACTTTTAACGTTCCATTGATAAATTAATTAATGTATGTATCGAGCTGAAAATTAGTTTAACTAGACATTCGTATGAAGTGTATAGGGCATACAACGAAATATTTGTAATAGTCAATTTTTATTTCAATTCCGAATTTAACTTTCTTTACTATAGTAACCAACAGTCGCAACACCTATAACAGTCCAGTACTGAAAAATATATAAGAAGACAAGAAAATATAGATTACATAGGAAAGCAATAATAAGTATATATCCAAACAACAATTTAAATTAGTAAATCGAGATATTAAGTTGATACAGAGTAATATGGTGGTTAAAATTAAATAAAAACCTTGAAATCATTTGCATAAAACCAATCTAAGATAAAAGTATTTTTTAAATATTCTAATGAAGAAATATATACATACCGGTATATATAATATTTTTTAGCCCTGCGTCTTGCTACCCGTTCAGGTTAGACGCTTATCTACTAATTTCTCTTGTTAGTTAGCTATGTAGAAGGTTGCATTTAGAGAAGTGTACTCACATTTGCGTGGAGGGTAATTGGAAAACCGTTTAGATAAAAGCACCCTCAGTACACCTGACCGATATTGAACCCCGATCTCCCCATCATAGGCAGTCAGTATATCGCGAGAGTAGCGCCTTAGGCCATGTGGCCTAATTATAAAATCCTTAATTGTAAGGAAGTTCCTTAAATAACTGTCGGAGTTTGGCTATTAGTCAAATTCGGCAGATTTTAGAGTCTGCACTGCGAATATAACTATCAAGAGGCCTGAACAGTTTGTGACATAAACTAATTTTGTAATTCGAGAGGCCCTAGAAGGGGCATGAACCTACATGTTCAAGAATAGTTACCAAAAAATGTTGTTATAAAACATATTAAAAACCAAAAGAGCATCACAATACAAAATTTGGAGCCTTAAAATGTTTCTAATTCTGTCATAATCATAGCAAGTAGCAAAAAATTTACGTTTAATCTTTTTCCAATCTGATAGAAAGAGTCAGTTAAGGTGATGGAATTCGAAGCAGCACTAGCATATTCAAGCTTAGATCTAGTCAAGACATAATAAAGGCTTGAAATACACTCAACTTTCTTAAATGAAGAGGTAATAAATTTACTAAGTCCAAGTAATTTGAATGATAGTGAAAGCAGAGCTTGCTGTCCAGAGGAGCACCCGGAACATTAATATAAATGGAGGAACTATGTTTTCATCGACCAATTGATATATAAATAAATAAATGGTACGGAACTCTGCATGGACTTTTTCGCTCTTTGAATAAAAATGGAGATATTTAATCAAAATTTTTAATATAATACATACTAGCGAACCCGAGAACAAATTGCGCTATACATACGTAACACATTTTTTGACTTAAGGTTTTAAGTATTATAATTATATATATATTTTAAATTAACCTCTTCATTTGTATATTATTTGTACTAATAAAAAATATCGATATTGGGTCTCCAAGGGTCAACACTTAGCACTAAAATTTTGACTTCCGGTTAAAATTGTTGGCATTTTATTATGGGATGGACATCTTATGTTTATCGCATTGCTATTAAATTTCTCTTTTATAAATTTTGATCAATGAAATCTGTGATTATTAACTATTGAGTCTAAAATGAGAGAAATAGATCATTGCTGTACCAGGGGTGGATCCAGGAAAGGGGCATGGGAGGCACGTGGCACCCTTTAAGAAATTAAACCAATTAAATAATGTTAAAGTCACTACTAGTTTTATTGTCACGTAATACTATCTCCCTAAACAGATTTCATTTTATAAATTGATATTGGTAATATTGTTAAATTATTAATATACGCTAATTATTATAAATACTCAAGACAATCACATTAAGTATTAAAGTGGTGAAAATAGCCATAATGAAATTACCAAAATTTAAGTTGCACGCCTCACACTTTGTTGCACAAACCTTGTTTAGGTTCAAATTTATTTCATCATTTTTATTATTACTATTTCAATGATTAATAATAAATGAATATCTATAAAATAATTCATTTTTAAATAACGTGCCTTAAACAAAATCTTTGAATAGCACCACACACATAATGTATGACTTAGTGTTAAAATTTCGAGTTAGAATTAGAGATAACTGGCTATACTATATTGTGGAGTAAAAGTTCGATTGTTAGAAATCTGAATTATTCCATCTATTTTGTCTAATTGATTGAATAGCTAAAAAAAAACTATTCATATTATAATTGTTATAATGTTTAAACTTATTTCCCTCTTAATAATCACTATTTGTTTATATTCTTGTTATTTTCTTATAATAAAATTAATTCAATACTAATCGCACATTTCGAGTTATACCCATCATTAGAGGATTATTCTAAAGTTTAGCGTGGCACTGAAAAATTACTTAAAGATTTAGTCTCAAATTTTGTAGTATTTTTATGTCAAAATTTCTTTAGGTGCCTTCCACCCACCCTCCCCGACCTGATCCCGATGGGAAAACTCGCGTTCCTGCCCCTCCCTCCTTCCCGTCATGAAAATCCTGAATTCGCCCCTGTGTTGTACAAACATTTCACCTAAGAGACTAAAGGAAAAACATCAACTTGTTGAAAGACTTACTTATTTGCTTACTCTATGGCATTAGAGAATTATTGCGTTAAAACTTAAGTAGTATAGCCTATCTTCACAACTAGAGCTCACAAAATTGTTTAATATGTTTGCCAATATCTCCGAAACTGTTAGTTTTATAAAAAATATACCTCAAGTAAGAGATGTTTATTATAAATAGATCTACATGTGTGCAAAGATGAGTAATTTCATATCTCAAAGACTTATGGAGATAACATTAAAAATTAGAATGTATGCATCAGACCGGAAACCAAGGGCAGTGATTTAAATAAGGAAAGTGGCCTTGAATACAGTGCTCCATAGCTCATATTTTTCCAAATTGAAATTGTAGGGACATTTCTAAAGTTTAAATGGCTTACCATGTGACATTCAAATCGTAAGCCCAGTTTTAAAATATAACCTATACCCTCAACAAATCTTCAGTGCTCAATATTTAGTTCCAATTCATTTTATTTATAAGAATTTTTTTTAACACTGCGTCTATTTGTTCAGGTTATAAGCAAATTATTGTGACCTACGATGGAAGCGTGGAGGGGGCGGGGCGTGGGGGTCAAATGTCTAATTTACCTGCTTTCGTGGCCGCATGGCCTAAAGTGTCACTCTTGCAGAAGACTATACTGCCGAAGACAGAGATCAGGGTTTGAAAACCGGTCAGGTGGACTGAGGATATTTTCCAAATGGTTTTCCTCTTTCCTTCCGCCTAAATGCGGGTAGAATTCCTCTAAATTCAATCTTACTCATTCCTAACTCTTTAGTGTAATTACTACATATGGGTATAGCCTGAACAGGTAATGGTGAGACGCGGTGGGGTTGGGGAGGAGGGGAGCCCCATTTTCCCCCCTTGGATGTTTCCCTGCATTCCCTCCTGATCTTAGAGTCATTAAGGTGGGGGGAGCCCCATGTCTTCCCCTTAGTTGTTTCCCTGCATTCCCTCCTGATCTTAGAGCCATTAAGGTGGGGGGAGCCCCATTTCTTCCCCTTGGATGTTTCCCTGCATTCCCTCCTGATCTTAGAGCCATTAAGGTGAGTGTTTAGAACACGAATTAAGAGCTATAATATTTCAGTTTTTATAGCAAAACTTTTTTATTGTCAAAATAAATAAAGTAATGCTCCGGTAGGAGTAGAGAGTTTAATTTTCTTCAGATGGTGGAAATGTTGAGGTCACAATATAAAGAAAATTAATGTTTTATGTTTTTAGTGTAGAAATATTTAATTTCTTTTGATAAAGAAAATGTTTTGATATAAAAATTGCCAAAACAACTAACTTTTCTTTCGTTACTTACACTCCCACCTTAATGTGAGGTGGAAGGGAACGTGAGTTAAGGCTCATATGTGTAGTTTTTTTACTATAACATATATATGCTTTTTTTTTAGAAAATAAATAAATTATTGCTTCATTAAATAAATTTATCTTAATTTGTCACAAGTAGCGATATCAATAATTTTGATATTTGTCATGGCAACGCGGAGTTTGGACAGAAACTCTTTAAATGAAGATAAACAGTTCTCATTAGTTTCAAGGGTTTCCGTGGCAGGTAGTCAAGAACTGTGAGATGACTACGTTATGATATTAAACTTAACATATATAATAAAGTAATAATTTATTTGTTTAGGTTGAGGTAGAAGAGGATGCGAGAAAAGGCCAGTGATTTTGCAGTTTTTATAGCAACACATTTTTTGGCCAAACAAATAAAATATTTCTCTAGTAGAAACATAGAGTTTAATTTTCTTCACATGGTGATATCAACAGTTGTTGAATATCTGTCAAGGGTGTTCTGAAATTTAATGACAACTTTTTCTCTTAATTTAAAAGGTTTCTCATCGAATACCGCTCTGCTCATGACAGATATTCAACAACTGTTGATACCACCATGTGAAGAAAATTAAACTCGATGTTTCTACCGGATAAATATTTTATTTAGTTTAGCCAAATAAATTTGTTATAAAACTGCGAAAAAATGACATTTTCTTGCATCCCCTACATTCCAATTCAAATAAAAATAAAATTCTTATGAAAACTGCAGATAAACGAATGTTAACTCAATGTTCCTCTCAACCATAATTTATATAAGTTAGTAAGTCGTGGAGAACCTGAATGAGAAGTTAACGGAAGCAATAAACAAAAGCAAAAACGCGTTTGCTTTGACAAAAAAAAACGAGGGTGGGAAAAAAAATTCCCGCGTGGGTATAAAGATAAGCGTACTCGGTGCGGCGAGCCTCCTAGGTCCGGTTCAACCACGCCAACCCGTGAGAAAAAAACAATACAACGAACGGGACGGTGACGAAATTCCACGTCTCTCGACTTTGAGGGCAGCGTTTTACCGCCGCTCCCATCGAACTGTGTCCCGACGACACGATTCAAAAAGTTGTCCCAATCTCGTGCGCGAGCGAGGACTATTGTCGAGACGGACAATGACAACGTGAGAGGGACAGAGGGGCGTGGTGGCGTGCGTGAGATGTTGTCACATGGGAGTTAACGCAGCGATTCGTCATTACGACAGAACGACTGTGGACGAAACAGAGAGGTACAAGAGGAGGTTGTTTATTTCTGACGTAGTTCGGTTACAGATTACAAGTTATTATTAGTTGGAAGAACAACTCCATACAATTAAGTATATATGGAAGCGCGAAACTTGGGGGATTAAATTATTATAACTATGGAAATTAGCCGTATTTAATAATCTTCGAATAGATTGAAAAATGACACCCGGACACGGGAATTGACCCCAGGACCTCTGGTTTACCCCATCAATACTTTATCACTGAGGTATCCAGACACAGTTAATTCATAACTTAAGATATGAATGAAGAAATACGTTGAGAACTGTACACTCATTGGATAGCTCAGTGGTCAGAGCATTGGCGTACTAAGCAAAATGGAACGGGTTCAATTATCGTGTTCATGTGTCATATTTCAATTTAGTCGGATAAATTATAGTGTTATTTTATAGGTATTGATAATTTATATCAAAAGCTTAAGCTGAATATAAAGTGAGTTTAAGTCACGGAATAATTGATTATAAACAATTTCTAAACGCCAGAAACAAAGTGGGTTTATAACTTTTCTGGACGGATCTGTGCCTCAGTAGGAGAGCAAAAAGGGAGGAGAAAAATAAAAATGGCAATACAATGTGTGTTGTATTAAATTACATCATTCTATTCTCAGAGATCCATTCTACGTTCCTATACCAGTTTCCTTACGTTTCCCGAGCATTTAGCTCTCAATGATCAACAGAAATATGTGGATTTTTGTACTTTTCAGAGAGAAAATGTCAACATTGAAACTATGTTCACAAGTCTATAGTCTACATGTATTGGGTCATATAACATAGTTTCGTGTATTGCAGTTTTGTCAATATTTAAACTAAGTGCAAACTCTTATTGGCAATCTAATAGAGGCCCTACACGATCAGTCAGACTGTCATTCTGAAGAAATACTGACAGTTATAATGATCGCACCCGCTTCGTTAGCAGCGTGGTAGCCTATAACGCGCTACTCTCGTGTTAGACTAGATTGCCGATGACGGGGAGATCGAGGATCAAATATAAATCAGGTGTGTTAAGGTTTTTGTTGCCAAAATTGTTTTCTATTCTACTTCCAAGCAAATGCGGGTATACTTCCTATAAATATAATAACCTTACTAATCTCTAAAACTATTAGCGTAATTAGTCCATAAGCGTATAGCCAGAACGGGTAGTAAGACACGGTGCCAATAAGAATAAAAATCGTGTAGGGGAAATACTGAAGGGATGATGACCGAACTGATGAAAATACTGAAGTGATCCGAGTTTTCTGATCCCATCAGTGTCAGTCCATCAGCCTTGCAAGTGGGGGGAGAGACTGACACTAGTACTGACCATGCGCGCGCGAGCCAGTATTTACTTCAGTCTTGTATCCTCGTGAGGCTATTATTTATTATAGATCACTGCACACGCGGTTTTTATAACCACGTCTCACTAATCGTTCGGTATTACACCTATATATGAAATACGCTAGTGGGTTGGTTATGAATAAGTTTGAATTCGTGGGATGTGTACCCGCATTTGCACGGGGGGTGAGAGGTAGACCATTTGGGGGGGAAACCAGCCTCCATACACCCAAACGGGATTCTAACCCAAATATCCCCATCATTGACAGTCTAGTCCAACACGAGAGTGACGCCTTAGGCGGCCATCGGAGCAGGTCTTTCTTCAGTTGAATGTCGTTTTTTTTAAATACCCTTTTCTTCTCCAATTAAATAAATTAAGTCATTAGTAAAGCTTGTGTTGAACGTTTTTTTAATATATATCTGGGATTCCATCAAACAAAACTATATGGTATATCTCCTTTAAAAACTCGTCAAAATATTCATCCTGAATGTAGTCCCAAATTCCCGGACGAAGGTTCTTCAAGTTAAGCACATGACCTTGTCAGCACACGTGTCGTTTCGGGCGTCGAACTGGTTGCCTTGACGACGAACCCTATCCCAGAGTGAGCTGAAGCCGGCCCGTTTCTTAAAGGGACCCTGGCGATGGAAATGCTATAGGATAGGAAGTACATACAATTTCATAAGCCAATTTGTTAAATTTAATTGGAACATTTCACTAGATCTTCTGCTGACGAGGAGTTACATAACACCGCCAACTTACGCATTGACTTTACCATAGATTGCAAGCTTAAATGGCAAATACCCAGCCCTGGCAGCTATAACGAGTCACTCTCATGTTACTTTTTTTTTTTAGCACAACGTCTTAATAAACATTCGGGTCGTACGCATCGCTCTCGTGTTAAACGTGATTGTTGGTGAAGTGTAGATCGGAGCTCAAATTCCGGTTGGGTGTTTTTTATACTTCTAAATGGTTTCTCAATCTCTTTCCACGCAAAAGTGGTTTTATTTCCTTTAAGATTCTGACAATTTTTAGATATAAGTTTAATAAAATTGGCGTATTAGATTTGTAAACTAGAAAGTTTTGAAACAAAATGAATTTAAAATATAAATGCTGTTGTGAAATCTATTAAAACATTTAATTGCAATAGTTTCACGTAAAAGAATAAATTAATAGAATATAACTTTTGTATATTATATTATCTATGGTGAGAGTGCTAGTAAATGTTATTTTGAATCAAAGTTTGGATAAAAATGAGTTGAAAATGTTGGCGATTAATAAAATAGTGAAATATTGGATAAAATAAGAAAGCTTTAATATAAAAAAATGCTAACATAAACTATATTTTGAGTGGCTATAATCAACACTTAAAAATTATGGCCTACGATGCGAATTATTATAGGTCCAACAACATTGAATACAACGCAATTTTCCCAGATTACGATGATTAAATTTCATATCCATCTTGTGATTTATCTGAAAATGTTTACGACGCAGCCCTCGGTTCCCTTGATAGCTTAACACACGTGAAGTTAATAACTCTCGGCTATACACCTATAAAAAGACGAGTGGGTCGTTAAACATAGGGGGGAGGGGGGCGGAACGCAGTCTATTCAATGGCCGTTAAGTGTCAGTCAGCGCATAGTTTGGCTTTACGGCCCTGGCCGTATCGTGAAATTCACACCGGTGCTACCATAAAATAGCCCCTCAATAATGCAACTATGACGTTACATCAATCCTTCCAAACTCGAAACACAAAACCAACTGACGTACACTCCGTTTTTCTTGAAAGATAGGTATCATTCTTACCTTGATGGAATATACTTTGATCCCAACTTATAAGTTAGCTTGACCATAGAGGAATAATGCAAGGTAAGGTTGCTACTTTACAGGGTAGACAAAGGTAACAAGGTTTGTAATCTAATTTTCATAGGAAGGACTGTTATTCAAATACAAGCATGTTTTTTTTGCTGTCAACTTTGATGACATTTTACTATTTTATTAGTGTTATTTTATATCTATCAAAAGTGATAGCTGCAGATCATATGAATTGATTTATAAATACGTAAAATTACCATTTTAGAAAATATTCTATATTAGAAGGCCTAAAGTTAATAAGGAGATAACTACAAGATTTACAAAAGATGTGTTAAGGTTTTTAACTTTTTTTAATCACCGCCTCTTACTACCCGTTCAGGTTATACGCCTATGTATTAATTACACTAATGTGTTTGAGATTAAGAAGGATTAATTTTAGAGGAAGTGCACTAGCGTTTGCGTGGAGGGAGAGTGAAAAATCATTGAGGAAAAACCCCTCTCAGTGCACCCAACCGAGATTCAAACCTCTATCTCCCCGTGAACCACAGTCTAGTCTAACATGAGAGTAGCACGTTGGACTATGCGGCCAATTAAGCGGGTTTTTATTTTTAACCTGTTGTTTTGCCATTTAATGTAGTAGAAAAAGCAAAGTCAGTGCCAAACCAGACAGAACGAGACTGATGCATAGGTCCGTGTGACCGCCAGTATTTTTTTAAGCCTACCGCGTCTTACTACACGTTCGGATTGTTCACATTTCTACACTAATGAGGAAACTAGAGTTTATAAGTGGTGCGGCCGCATATTTATGAATGGAGTAAAAACACAATAAGGAAAAAAAAACTATCTCGGTACATTCAAACGAGACTTGAGACCTTCCTTTACGATAAAAACAGACAAGACGAGACAAACGCTTTCCTCCGCTTGCTCACCGGGTTAGATGCCAATCTCACAAATTTTCTCATACTGTGTATTCTAGCGTGGAAGTAGGTTTTCAAAAATAGGTTTTCAGTAAACTACAAAAAAGTACAGTTTTATATCTCATTTCAAAGATTACACAGAAATAATATACATTTTAGACAAAATCGTTAGAAGCGAACTTCAAAATATTTTAAACTGAAAATCACGAATAAATAAGTTATCCTTCGATAATTTTTACCCTAAAACCAAATATACAATGTTATTTGCGAGGTTAAAACACTTCCTAAATATCCATTTTAAACAAAACCGTCAATATTTTTAAAAAAACTTCCCGAGATAACATCTAAATTTAAAGTTTAAACAAAATCCATCTTGATACGAGAAAGTATAAAACATCTTGATTCTTAAGGAGCTAGAATAGTACATAAAAAAATCATAACCGCCAAAAACCAAGTGGACTTATAACTTTCCTGGGTGATTCTGTCCAGCAGTAGGAGAACAAACACGGGAGAATGAAAATACAAATGACAATTCAATTTGTGTTGTGACCCCCTTATTAAATGACCTCATTCTATTCACAAAGATCCATTCTACAATCGTATACCAGTTAGCTTTCGTTTCTCGGGCACATAGCTCCTAATGATCAACAGATATACGTGGGTTTTTGTACTTTTCAAAGTGGAAAATGTCAACTATTAAACTATGTTTACAAGTCTATATATGTATAGGGGCATAAACAATAGTTGTGTGTTCATTCCAGTAAATAACAAACTTGTGTAACGCAATATCGGAATGGCAATATCTCTGATAACTAGGCAGCCTTATTCCCAACATGCCAGAGGTGAGGCCTACGGTTTTATTTCTATACTCCTCTCTAGTTTACCGTTCCCACCTCCCCCATCGCCAAATATACACCTATTCCTTTGTATTATCCATAACCTTTATTTTTTGTTTAATGCGAATCTCCATATTTTCAAGTACCGTCATAGTACCCAATAGACAGTTTTAAATATCCGGAAATCGTGCCATTGCGTTCTTATTCGCCTGTACATCAACAGGTTAGCGGTACAGGCAATGAAACTATAATAGCGGGTTTTGAAACATCGCGTGTAGTCCGAAACTTTAATCCTACCTCTTCTATGGCGATCTTCTTCAGTCGTTTGTTTAAAGTCTTTTTTGTTGTATATTCACTATCCCTTCCCTTTCACATAAACAACTGTGATTCACGAACAATGTAAAAAGAACACGCCCACTGTTTCAATTACGATTTAATTATGGAACGTATTTTTGTAAAAGGTGATGTCATGATGTAAACAAGTCAAGCCTTTAGTTTAAATAACAATAATAATAATAATGAGTATGGATATTAAAATGGTGTAATTATCTTTGATAAGTAGTTCTTGAAGCTTCTGGTGGATCCGTTCAAGACTTTGCCTACCTGTTACGTCACGTTCGGTTAAGGCAGGATTCACCATTTTAATGAATATACGTTTTATTCAGTGGATTTTAAAATTACAATGTTGAAACAAAATCCATACATTCATAAATAATTCTAAAAATAATCCTACAGTGTCACAAAACTATTATTTTTATCTTGATGTAGTTTTTTTTTCAAATGTATTACTTATAAGCTATCCACAACTTAAGCTATTTGGCCTGGTCGTGAAAATAGCCAGTAGCAGTCTTCCTGTCAAGATGTAGATTTAAAAAAAAGTCCGTGGTAGAATATGTCTATCTAGAATAGGGAACAAGAAAAATGTAAAATTAAAAGAAAGTCAATCATTTTAAGGAGCACGTGTAAGCTCGTCAGAGGAAGAGTGAAAGGGCTATCAGTAGACAAACAAGAGGCCTCGCATGAGTGAATGGCTCATTTTCTTCTCTCTGGTTTTATTTCTTACATTAATGTCTAAGTATGATAGTTTTTTAGACTTCTTAGGTGCGTTATGTTAAGATGCAACCCGATTCGTAAAACAGCTTCGAAATCTCCAGGTAGGCAACGTCGTTCATGAAATTGCACTGTGGTAATATAATATTGCGACGTGTGGTTGGATCAGAGTTTGTCCTTGAAGGTGTCTTTAGCAGCCTTCGTGAGTGAAAGCATAATTTGCGGACGATCAGACGATCACTTTCTGAATATCAAACCATCTCGGCAGCGCCGGCTGAGGTTAAGTGATTACAGCCCAGACTCTAAATGTCAGATAAAATTGGCAAAATATTAACATATAGAAATAATATTTTACAGACATGGTTATGGGAACAACACAAGTTTGTATTACTAAAATTATTGTTGACCAGTGCCTCCCAGACTTTTTTAAAGAGTGACTCATATTTTAGAACGACAAAACTTTCGTGAGCTAACCTTGCTTTAATGGACATGAAGCGGGAGGGGGGGGGG
>CABFOW010001308.1:0-20146 GCA_902141385.1 Timema californicum | reverse complement strand
GGGGGGGGGGGGGGGGGTCAGATGGGAGGTGGAAGTTTTTTTTACTACTTTTCTTTTATTTACTATAAATATTAATACTATTAAAAGCTTGTCTGTCTGTCATGAGAATTACGTGATATTTACCAAAAGATAAGGGCTGAAAATTAAAAATTAGTGGCACAAGCATGTGCCCCTAGGAACTGTAATTTTAATTTTTTTTATTAGATTGTTTTCAAATTTATTAAAAACTTGGTCAGAAGAACTAAAATAAAGATTTTTATGTCGGTTTGAAGCAAATAAAAGCGTTGCATGGGGTAACCACGCAATTTATGGCACGGTTACCTCGGGAAACTCCTTGTACTTCTGTGTTAGTTCAATATAATTTTGCAAAAAACAATCAATTTCTCACAATGAAGTGTGTGCGAATGGTTTTCTTGTCTACGGTTTATTTTTTTAGAGCCGCATTTCTTATTTAATCGGGTTTTACGCATATGTACTATTTAATTTAATGTGTTAAGGATGTGAAAAGTTGAATTTAGAGGATGTGTTCCCGTATCTACGTAAGGGGAGAGTGTAAAACCATTTTTTTTAAACACCCCCAGTACATTCGACCGGAACCCAAGACCTGAAGCGGGTTCGGTTTCTGTTGATGACTGAATTGACGTCGCCGTCAATTAGAATCTTTTTCGGGTGCAGGGAGTTCAATCATTTTCAGTGAGTTTCGAGATTAGTTTTTATTCCTACTATCGACGTAAATCCCAACTTCACAGATGTACGAAGATGTAGAAAGGGAGAATCGCCTTCAAAAGTTTCAGTAGAATACGTTTCCTAAGAAGATATACCGAACTACATCATTTTATTTTTGTGGTTGAAAATCATTTTTAACAAGCTGTCAAATATTACAGAATTTCCACATTTACAAAAACTTTTCGTAACACACTCGTGAGTTTCGGAACCAATGGTTATAGAGGCAGCCATAGAAAAATACCTGTAATTAATAAGGAAAAACGCAAAATTTTAGTAAATTTGTCAAATTTAAGAATTATTTCAACAAAAATTATGTAAAACCATAAATAACTAAACCAATAGGACAGTATTTGTTTAGAAAATCAAATTAATAAATTAGGTCAAGAGATATTAACGATTTAGGGATTAGGAAGGTAGTATAGAGGAAGTGCATTTGCATTATATTGGAGAGAGTATGGGAAAACCGCAGTTATAAATCACATCACACCAACCTCTGAGACCACAGCTGGAATTCGAACCTTGAACTCCTTTTTAAAGGCGGTCTGCTTCAATGAGTGTAACACCTTTAAAAATTAAACTCAAACCAATGTTGCGGTTGTTGGTAGTTTTCGATATAATAGTTTGATAAAAAAAAAGTAAGCATATTAAGGCTCCAGAGGGAAAAGGGGAAAAGTAAAATTTAGATTCAAACTGCATATTAAGGCTCCAGAGGGAAAAGGGGAAAAGTAAAATTTAGATTCAAACTGAGCTTTGCTGCCATATGTTAGACAATCATGATACTTTACTAATACATTTAAGATTATGGTTAAAATACGTCTCTAGTCATATTTAAATTAATAAAAAATATTTTCTGGTGTCTTTATTGAGTTTGAGATATAAAAGATATGGTCCTGGAAACGTGTGTGTGTGTGTAACCTTCAATTAATATCTCACAAAACATATGATGGAAAACAATTTAAAATTACTTGAATATATTCAATTCGACCTGATACATTTGGTGATAAGGCCATCATGTGACTATAGATAAAGGAATGCAGGTAGCTCAATGGCAGTCCCATGAAATGAGGATGATGAGATTGCCATTGAGTTGACTTATGCGGAAATTAATAAGCTGGGTTTAAATATAAGAGCATCTGCTACACACTCTTAAGGTGGGAGTGTAGAGAACGCGAGCTATGGGCAGTATTTTGTCAGTTTTTGTATCAAAACACTTCTTTGGCCAAAATAAATGAAATATTGCTCCAGTATTGATATTGAGACAATCTTTCTTCACGTGGGGACCTCGATAGTTTTTGAATATATGTCATGAGCATAGCGGCATTAGATGACAAACTTTTTAAATATAGACAAAATGTTGTCATTAAATTCCAGGACACCCTTGACCGATATTAAACAACTTTATTTTGGTCAAAAAAGTTTTGCTATTAAAACTACAAAAAACATTGGCTTTAACTAGAGTTCCCTACATCAACATTATGCTACTATAAAGCCACATGGCTGACTCACTCACTGACATTAATGTTCACCCACATCCAGATGAGCTAGAAACTTGGAATTTAGCAAACTTATAACTTCTAGCCTGTAACCGACGGGAAGATTCAAAAAAGTTTTTAAAAAAATTAACCCTCGAAAAAAATCCAAATGGCGGAGCAACTTTAAAGACGGCGTGGACCTTTCTTTGGAGGTCTCTTGTGGCTAAACGGTAAGACCTATCAAAAAACGGATTGCACCAAAGTTAGATTTTTTTATTTTAGGTAAATTTTTCACATTTTATACATATTTTTTAATTTTCTGACACACTTATGGGACAGCTAGAATCATAAAATTGTAAAAATTAATCAACGTTTAAAACAATACTGGAATTACATTAGTGTACACCCACTGGGGGTTAGGGGGTGGATCCCGCAACGATAAAAGCGAGTCTTAAATATAAGAGCTTCTGCTACCCACTATTTATTATCAGAGTGATATTACCAGGATTCATTAGACATTAAGAGGCCATGACAGAATTATTCTAAGTTATTATAAAATTTTCAATATTGTATTTAATTACTTCCCTGGCACAATATTGTATCAAGTGACGATCAAATCTTAGCGAAACGCACTAAATCCCCAGATATAAACTCCGTATCCGTAGTCCGTAAGAAGGGATGGACTCCATATTAACAGATTGCTCTCTCCATAGGGTTTCAATCCGTAAAGACCGTAGTAATCCGTAGAAGTTGAATAAACTTAAACTTTATTCATAATTAGGTCTTCAACCTTGCGATTGACTATCCTGAGCGGAACTATTTATATCTTTGTACGTTCTTCCACCAACATCGTTTGCTATTTGATTTATGTACTTAAGTCTTGGTCTCACTCTTGAATTTTTCCTTTCCATTTCTCCTGCCTAGATGTTTTTTTATGCTAACACTAGCCGTTGTTTAATATAAAACCCAAAACAAAACTATGAACATTTTGATGGATTTTATTGAATTTGATGATATATTTTTACTTCAATTGGTTTATTTGGACAAATTAGTTTTTTATTGGGCAACACGATATCACGTGGTTAGAGATATGAATTGTGTGTACACAATTAAAAATTACCTTGACTCAAAGCATATAATGATACGGGTCTTACGAAGTAATTATACAAGGCTTTAATCATGTTAGTATAGTCATGAAGCATTTTTGAGGTAGTGGGGAATCGAACCAGTGTTCTACAGAAGCGTGGCCGAACTTTTTCGTTTACTATTCATGGGGATGACCTTAAAATAATTTGTTGTAAGAAAGAAATGATGCACGTTCTAGTCTTCTAAAAAAAACTAGCCATCTGGCCCTCTGACAAAATATTTATCTAATTTGTTTAATCAACTATTCTTCTCTCTAATCAAGCAACTCCACTCCAATCAACCTATAATGAGGTAATCAAGAGACTAAGGGTATGATGGTTCTATCTCCCTTTAAAAATCAATCAGTGGTGAGATCATATTTTTAAAATCAATACATTGGTTTTGTTTTATTAAAAGTGTTTCAATTCATGAACCGATAAAACATATAATTTTTAATCCTGATATTTTTCTTTCTTCGAAATTAATTTCAATTGAAGATGGAATGTGGAAAGGTAATAATGGCTCAGTGAACCACTAGCTACAGTTTACAGATCATATTACAAGCTAGCTAGAATAACAGACGTGTACATACAACGATACAAAAACTGTAAGAATACACGAAAATTGGTAATGCTATGGCCAGGGAAACTAAGGCGTCAGTCTTGAACGAAGACCGCTTTAAGGATCTTCGGCATTTATCGTTCGAATCCATGTTGAGAGGTTTAAAATAGAGATTTTGAACAAGCAGGATGAAAAAGGTTTGGGGTTCACTATAGCTATAAAGTCCCAAATGTTAGCAATCTATATTTAAGATTTTTTTTAAAAAAGAAAGTTAACTTTTGTAAAATATAGATTTTTTTTGTGATCAGAATTGATAAAATTTTATTATTATTATTATTATTATTATTATTATTATATAGGAATTTTGTTGAATATCTGTCATGAGCATCGCGGCATTAGAAGACAAACCTTTTAAATGAAGACAAAAAGTTGTCATTAAATTCCAGGACACCCTTGACAGATATTCAAAAACTGTTGATATCACCTTGTGATTTCTACTGGATAAATATTTGATATAATTTGGTGAAAAAAAAGTTTTTCTGTGAATAATGTAAAAACAGTGACCTTAGTTTACGCCCCTTACATCCCACCTTAAGCTATCTATCTTTACTTCCGGGAGTGTACATTTAGGACTCATGCCAGACACAACAGCCATTTACCTCCGGTTTTGGTTATGTACGTCCAAATTTAGTAATCGGAGAGGAGGGTACTTACTGGCGGTAGTAATTTGATGCTGAAAGATTGGTTTTAATGATAAGGGTAGTTTCCCCATTACTACACCCCCCGAAGATATACTTCTACCTCCTCTCTGATTCAACAAAGATATTTCGTGTAATTATTGGGTCTTGTGACGGGGCGGATGATGTAGTCCTTGGTCTTGGAAATCCTGTTTATTTGTAGGTCATCATTTATAATATTTGATTAACAACCAGTCGTAGTAGACCACATATGAATACGTTAACCCGTGTGAAAAGTTATCTCTTTGAAAAATTAGCATTCCATAACAAGGGGGCGGGGTTTTATTAAATAATTTTTATATATTTTGAAACTTTTCTTTGAAATATACACTCCCATTTCCATGAACTTGTAGGCAAACCAGCTATAAAAGCTAATAGATACTTTTATACAGTCATACATCATTTCAAGTGATCTGCACGATAAATTGTAAATTAATAGCGAAACTTATAAAATGGAAATCATAATATTTACTTACAAATATAGCTGCGTTAAACATATTTGTAAATAAAAAAAATATATACCTGGACATGACAATCTATGGTTTACTCCTCGCTAGACTTGCCTCGTTAGATAGAATTTAAAAAAAAATTAAAAAACTAATAATTACAAACAACTTTACAGTGTGACCTTGAAAAACCTATTTTATGTTCATCATAACAATGTCCTAATGCTAAGTAGATCTCAAGTTACGAGGAATCACAGTCCCAACAAGAGTTAGGAGGAAAATAAAAGAATATTATTAAAAAAAAGGGGGGGCTCGGAGGATAAGTCGTCCAAGTACATAGACAAACATACACCAGCCCAACAGCATCCAGGTTAAAATGGCTGATTTCATTGTGAGAGCTTGAATCCTTCAACACGGGTATCGCTAAGTGTCATCAAGGTACATTAAAATAAGTTCATTTTAAACATGGTTTCTCTAATGATCGATATGTTAAAAGTGCACACTTGGAAATGCTTTTATCAGTGAACATTGACACTAGCGAACCCCAAGGTTGATGGACTTAACCTGGATCAAGCTAACGGAGTGAAACCTCCACAAGGCTGAGGATCTGGTATATAATTGCCTGTGTATCCAAGTGACAGTTTCAATGTTTAAGGACGTTGCCTACCTGTGACGTCATGGCCAATCAAAAAAGGATTTTCCATGTTAATGAATTTACGTTTTACTCGGCGAGTCTTAAAGATATAACGTTGAAACAAAAACCATACATTCTTGAATGATTATACAAATAGTCCTACAGTGCCACAAAATTATTATTTTTTATCTCAGTAGTTTTTTTTGTAAACTTATTTTTTATAACTCCTTTACAGCTTAGGATTTGTCTTGGTCACGAAAATGGTCTGTAAGAATCTTCCTGCCAGAATGTAGTTTAAAATATCCGTGGTAACATTTGTCTATTTAGAAGAGAAAACAAGAAAAAGGTGAAATTAAAAGGCAGGTCAATATTTTATGTGTGCAAATATTAAAGTGTATGTGTAAACTTGTCAGAAGAAGAGGGAAAGGGTTATGAGCCCTTTCAGGGCAAACTTCTAATTTTCTTCCCTCTCTTTATATTTTGTATATTAGCGCCTAAGTGTGATATTGCTTAAACTGCTTAGGTGCGTCACGCTAAGATGCAACTGGCTTCGCAAGATAGCTTCGAAATCTCCAAGTAAGCAACGTCAATTGAACAGGCTTGCAAAGACGTATACAAGATGGGTAGGCGGGGGTGGGTCGGGTGGTAACCTGGGGTAAAAATCAGCGCCCATTCCATCTAATACCTCGCAAACCCTGTACTCCCCAACTAACCTGATAAGACGAGACTGACACCTTGGATCAGGGGGCCACCTGTTTGCGGGTTGTTCAATGTTAAGTAAGCTTGTAAATCATACACTGATATCATCTGTGCTTCTAAATAAAACCACATTTACACGTCTAAAGAAACGAGCGGAGCATTCTATGTTATTTAGGTTAACTTTTTCCACCTTTAAAATATAAATCAAAAATATAACGGTCATACGCATTAGGGGGTATTTGAATACTGGTAATGAATACAACCGTTAAGATACGTTGGTAAAAGAGTAGATCAAACCTACATGGAACTACGGAGAAACTAGTTAGGTTTAATGGGGGGAAGATGGTATTTTCACTTCTCCTACCTATCTGTTGCCACCTCCCCCCCTCTCCTCTTCCCCCTATAGTTGTTAAGGGGGCTGCCTAGGTGGCAGAGGTATTTCCAATCAGATGTTGAGCCTAGGTTAAATATTAATAAAACCTTCAAAATTCCACAAGTATGCTGTTTACTGGAATGAGAACCAATATATTTTATATGACCCTATATATATATAACCAATATATTTTCTATGACCCTATACATATATATATATATATATATATATACACTTGTAAACATAGTTTAAAAGTTAACATTTTCCACTCTGAGAAGTACAAAAATCCACATATTTCTGTTGAACATTAAGAGCTAAATGCCCGGGAAAAGAAAGGTGACTGATAGAGGAGCGTAGAATGGATCTTTGTGGATCGAATTATGTCATTTAGTAGGGGGATCACAGCATATTGTATTGTTATTTATATTTTCATCCTGTTTGTTCTCCTACTTCCGGACAGCTCCCCTCAGGAACGTTACAAGCCCACCTGGTTTATGGGCGCTTATTAATTTCTGCTCGACTATTCTAGTGTCTTAAAGAGCCCATTTCCCTAGCACCTTAGCTCAGTCGGTAGTGTGTCTGCCTACTAAGTTAGGAATCCCAGTTCGATTCTCGGATGGCCTAAAAATATTATTGGCGAATATGGCTTTCCCTTTCAGAGTGATGAATTAACGACGTTGGATGCTGTGTCTGTGATAGGGTTAAGGTAGTTAAGTGGAGGCTGTTAGGGGCCCTACAGCTTTAACATCGTTAACTGATTTCAACAAAGAGGTGTTCTCACACAGCAACAAGAATAACACATACTTTGTAAAATTATAGACCTAGATTAATAGAAAACATCGGGTAACACTTAACCTACAAGTTTCAGTGGCCGAATGGTCTAAAAGCAGTTACCCTCGTGTTAGAGTGACCTGCTTATGACGAGGAGATTGAGTTTCAAATCACTGTAGGGTCCATTTAGGGTGGTTTTCTTTCAAAGGTTTCCCACTCTCCTTCCATGCAAATGCAGGTAAATTATCTCTAAAATGCTTACTTCCTCATCCCTACCCCATAAGGGTAATTATTATGCGTATAACCTGAACAGATAGTAAATAAGACACGGCGATAGACAAAAATTACAAATATTGCTCAAATATATTTTGGAAATGCCAGCATAACACGAGAATCAAAATCGGGACTTGTTAGAAAATATGTGTTAATAGACTTATTTCTACTGACTTGGTAATGAATATAATTATTAAAGTTCAAATTCCCCCATTTGACCTTGAATGCATGTTAACTAGTATAATGTTAGATCGTTTGAATATCGAGACTATATTTTAATAATAACTCTTTAGTATTTTTTTTATTTCCTCTTCTTTCCCAACCTTTTATTAAAATACATTTCACAATGTAGCTCAATGCAGATTGTCCTACTCTTTGCTTTTGAAAAAGACGTCCGTTTTCCCATCACGCAGAAGAGGAATATGCCGCCTCAAAAGTCCTTGATTCCGAGAGTCCGTATTCTACATTTTATTTTCTTGTCGACGTTTTACTTTCTTCTTCTACTCTCTGTTGCAACTTTTGAAGGAGCTGTTAGCTTGGTGTTGGGTAACCGCTTTATAATTCTCTTATATTTTAACTTTCTGCTTTTCTTTGGATACAACGAGACTTGCAAAGTTGGATTGTCTGTGTGGTTGGCTTATTATGGTCCTTGCTTCGTATCTCTTCCCCAGTTTCAAGCTTGGGGATGAAAGAGGACACGAGGACCCATAATTTTGTAGTTTTGCAGTTCAAATTAAGGTTAGTTTACTTACTACCTATTTCTGAAATTTCGAAGCTTATAAAAAATGGTTCCTTCAAATTGGCTTAAAATTTATATAGTGGTAGTATTTTACATGTTAAATAACAGTGTATTTTTTATTTTTAGAACAAAATTGATTTAAGGGTAGACTAGGATAGCTTACTGAAAACCAATTCTTGAAAAAGCAGATATTTTTTTTCGAAAATGGCTCTAACACTTTTGTTCAAAATGAGTATTTGGGGAGTGTTTAACATGTAAAATAATGTTGGTTTTTCTAAGATAAAAATAAATATTTGAGGATAGTTAACTTATAACAGATTTTAAAAATTTTGTTCCAAATTATAACACAATATGACAAGTTATTTACGATTGTATCGTACCATTAAAAAAAAATCTTTAGTGTTTCATCTCCACGTTCCATATTATCTCAGCCCCATCCCAGAATTGAACCACTAAATAGTAAGCGTAGATTGAACCACTAAGCTAAATGTGTTGGTTGTGACCTAAAACTGTCAGCGACAAATCAAATTATGTCATATCTGGTCTAGATCTTCGCTGCTCTAATTATTATTTCGTCAGCAATATTCTCATCCAACGCAATTTTTGTCAACTCGAACCTAATGATTAATTGAAAACTAACTATTCAGTCAACTTCTGACTTTAACAACAAAAAGGTTTTTTTACTTGGGTAGTTTGGGTTGACTCACCTATACACAAGTGTAAAAAGCAGCCTTAGCTGGTGACCTCCCCGATCAGGTTTTAATCTCGACCGGGCGTAGTAATTTCCAAACTTATCCACGCGCAAACGTTGACACACTTTCTATAGAAATGTTACCTTCCTCGTACTTGTATCAGTGTACATGTGGGTATTTTGGAATAACCTCATCTGATGTGGTTGATTTTAATCTTGGCCAAATGCACAGCTTAATGTGAGAGCATTTTATCCAAACCATCTTCCCGGTATCTTCTTCTTGAGGCGGCTCCACACATGAACTGTCGAATATACATGCATTTTTGTTACCACTGCGTCTTAAAACCCGTTTGGTCTATGCATACGCTTATCTACTAATTCCGTTCATGATTTTAGGGATTAAGAAGGTTATATTTATAGGAAGTGTACCAGCATTTTTGTAAAGGTATCGGCAGTCTAGTCCAACACGAGAGTAGCGCATTAGACCACTCAGCAAGCAAATGCGGGTATCATGAATGTGCTTACGCAATCAATTGCCAAATGCTCTGTCCATACACACTATATAAATGTAATAAATTAAGAGGTAAAAGTTTATTTACCTTAGTTCTGTATTCAATGTAGTGGTACAGCGATAAACCGGCGGTTCTTTCCATGAACTTGTAGGCAAACCAGTTGGGTTCAACGCTCTCGTCTGCATCTGCTTCTGATATAATTAATAATGCTCTTTAGACTTTAAAAGTATTCGAAAGGATGCCATAAGTGAATCTTATTTTTTTTCTTTTAATTTTGCAACGGTGCAGTCAAACTTCGATACATGGTTTATACTGACTCTAGGCGAAACAACTTTTGTTATTCGCAATGCATGACACATATTTATGTATGAACATGAATGTTATCCACATTTGCGTGATTCATAGCGAACATAGAATAATCATAGACAAATAACGCATGTATGGAGCCGCCTTTTAGTTTAAGTCGTTGATGACCTTGATGTTGAATGTTATATATATCATTAATTTAGTTATTGTAAGAAGGATTTTTTACACTGATCATGACTCGTTAAATACATTAATTCCACAGTTTATATTTCATGTGAAATAGCGCTTATCGATTATGACACTTCTAGATTACGCTAGATAACAATCTTGTGAATAGAATTTCACAACTCATCACCAACATTTATGAAAATATAAAATACTATAGTAGAGCAGAAATGTCAAACTGACTGTTGGTTTAGTGTGATTTGCAAATCTTTCGATGAATCAACTCACAATACGGCCCCTTTATTCTTTTCTATAAACTACATAGGAATATAAAATTTGAGAATTTGATATTTAGGGATTTGGCATAATTTAGGTAAAGATTATATGTGGGTTTGGTGTACTAAATTTAAACTATTTCTTCGACAAGAATCAATTCCCTAAAGCTATTGAATTTGCGCATCAAATATGTGCAATGTTCGGCAGAACATATGTATGCTAAAGGGGCCGCTTCCATAAGCGAGAAATCGTCAAGCAGACGTTCAGCTCTAAAGCAGTATTTAATTCCACGATACTTTATTTCAAAATATGATTCACGCCAAAAAAAGTCGAAAGATTCCAACAGGGCTATTTTTCCTTAAAAACCCTATATTTGGAGTTTTATTAGTTTAAAAAATGCGTGAAAATGTGACATAAGCTCATTTTTAAAGTCTTTTAATCATGTTTGAGGAGATACGAGACCAGTCTTGATGAAAATGGGCTTTAAATTCAGCTTTTCTCTAACAAATAAATTAGGCCTAACATTTTTGATAGGCTCACAACAGAAACACTTTAAGATATTTACGAACTCTGAGAGAACTTTCCTCTTTAACTTGAGATAAGTTTTGTAGTTTTATTCCCCCTCTTTCTTAATGGCATGGCAAATGGGGTTGTAAGTGAAGGGCGAAAGGGAGTATAAGCTATGCTTAGACATAATAGATAAAAAGTTCCAAAAAAACTGTACAGATCATTTTATTTTTAGCCGTGTGGCCTGACAACGATTGATACTTTCTCACTGACCGAGCCTTAACAGTTGTTTTCTCACATGAAAAGAAACCGGAAGGCTCACAGATATCATACACACATTGGTCAACAATAAATTATGAAAGTGGCTTCATCACAAGATTTGCACGATAACCCCACCATTGCCGCAAATGAAAGGTTCTAAACTTTTGGTGAAAAAATATGGGCTGCCTCTGGATTGTTTCATATAGGGGCCGTTCTCTTTTATTTTTGTAATAATAGATTGGAATTAGTTTTGCTAAGAAAATTATAATATTGATATTTTTATAATTTGAATATCTCAGTATTATTTATCCAGTTTTCAATGTGGCCCCATCGAGTTTGACACGCCTGCACTAGAGATTCGATAGTTTGAGTCGAACGGGACCGGGCCCATCTCGAACTATCGATAACATGAATTACATGAAATAACCGGGAATAACGAAAATACTTAGGCCCACATGTTTTTAAATTTAAAAAGTAATGATATTTCTGAATGACTTCTCTCTGTATTTCGCCAGAGATTCCCTTGACCATTCCAGCTTTTCACAAGGGATTCCCTTGGACCTTCTTGTCTTTTGCAAGGGCTTCCCCGAGTCCCCATCACGTGATATTCCCCAAGTCTCCCCGACACAAGATTTTCCCTGAGTCCCCGTCACAAGATATTCCCCGAGTCTCCCCATCACAAGATATTCCCCGACATTCCCTGGTGTGAATCAAGCTTGCATCAGGAATGCAAACCACATTTATCGGGACATTACCAGCTTCCTTCACATTCCACCTCGTCCAAGTGACGGTGGCACGGATCATGTGACGAATAACATACAAGCCAGTGTGGAAATATCAACCGTAACGTTCCTAGAAAATCAAAGTTCGCGTTCTCCCCTGTTCGCCCACGGATACTGCAACTCCGCAAGGTGAACCGGTCATTTGCATAGAGAGCACGAAAACGGCGTCTAGAATGTGACGATACGCGCAAACAGCGACACGGTCTACACATACCAGTAACCGGGGAACCAATCAATTCGGCTGATAGGTGACCTGGCGGTCTAGGGGTAAGTTGTCAGACTTCTGTGCTGGGGGTCCGGGTGTTCAATCCTCGGTCCCGGCACAGATTTATCTGATTACCAAACCCTTCCTTCATCTCTGACAAGACGTGTATTAATCACAACCTGTGAATATATGGAATTCCAGGCCTCCACCGTGGTTTGGATCCCACGTTAAACTGTAGGGTCCTCCATTTCATCTCACAATCACTCCACCATTACATATTAACGTAAGTGCGTATAACCCGAACGGGTAGTAAGACGCGGTGCTTATAATGATAATTCGGTTGATGTGTAATATGTTCAGAGACGTATCTAGTTGGACATAAACTTAATACAGCACACACACCCATTTTCCTTCCACTCTCGACGTCACGCCAATACCTTACGCCTCTATTTTGGTTTAGTCATATTTTAAAATAACACACTTCTTAAATAATGTGATATTTATTAATGTCTACAATGTGGCTCAGCGCTTCGAGAAGCGTCCTCAATCTTAAGCCATTTTTTTAAAAATATTTCTCTCTGCATCTTTAGATCCATAGATTCCGTTTACGTAAATATATAGTCTGTAATAAATTGATTCCACAGGATCAGATTGTTCTGCCTACAGAGTCCTGATATGTAAATGTTTAATCTGTAAAAGTTGATTTAACTTCAACTTTCTAATGACTAGTTTATACGGACTACCAATCACAGTTAAATAAATATGCGCGCGCGCACTCTAATTAAAAGTTTGTTAGCTGTGATTATACTTAAGCTATATTCCAAAAATATCCTGAACGTTTTCTATTTTAAAAAATCGTTTTAGTTTACTTTACTGATCAGCTGATAGCTCAGCACTCGTTTCTTGCTGGAGACGGTTTTCTTTTGATTAGTTTTATTGGTCAAAATCTCTGACTGTATCATTGGTTGACACAGTTACGTGATTATATATAGGGACTGTGTAAAATTGAGTAGAATTTCTACTATTTACTCGTCCAGGCTAAGCGCACGTGGTAAGGACGACCGAGGAAGTTAGAATTTATAGGGCATGTAACCATATTTTAGTGGATTGGAAAGTTGAAAACCATTTGGAAAATAACTAAACCTCAGTACATCCGCCCAATATTATAGCCCCTACCTTACCTTTAACGAATACCTTATGCAATGCGAGTACCAACGCCCTAGCCCACGCCGACACAAAGGTGAGTCGATAAAAGCTATTACCTTTTTTTTTAAGTATAATCTTCTTTCCAGAAAATAAAATAACAAACCGTATAGCTATTGGATCGGGGAGGGAGGTCGTTGATTTACAGGAACGTAAAAATCACGACATGTGTGTGTGTGTTTATCTCCTCCCATATATGAGAGTTTTTCTTCTACACGCCACTCTCTACATGAATTTACATACGTAACTGACCCATGGGAAACTCAAGCTGGTGTGAGAATCGCTGTATGTATCCGATCACATCTAGCCGAGAGCGAAAATTACTGCTACAGATACGCACGATAGTAAATTCGAGATTCCTCCGGTGCTAAAATACGGTTCCTTAAGGACGTTGTCTACCTGGGACGTCATGGCCGGTCAAGATAGGATTTCCCATGTTAATGAATTTACATTTTACTCAGCGAGTTTTAAAGGTATAACGTTGAAACAGAAACCATAAATTATTAAATAATTATACAAATATTTATACATTCATAAAATAATTATTTTTATCTTTAAGTAGTTTTTATAAACTTTTTTTTTTATAAAACCTATACAACTCAGGCTATTTGTCTTGGTCACAAAAATGTCCTGTTGGAATCTTTCTGCCAGGATGTGGATCAAAAAGGTCCGTGGTAGCATATGTCTATCTAGAATAGGAAACGAGAAAAACGTAAAATTATAAAACAAGTCAATGTTTTCAAGGAGTAAATATTAAAGCGACTGTAAACTCATCACAGGAAGAGGAGAAGAGCTATCAGCACAAAGACAAGAGCCTCCCAGGGTGAACGTCTCAATTTCTCCCTTCTTTCTATTCCGTAAATTGGTGTCTGAGTGTGATAGTACTTAGACTGCTTAGGTGTGTCAAGTTAAGATGCAACCAGCTTCGCAAAACAGCTTCGAAATCTCCAAGAAGGAAACGTCGTTAAACACTTTGGTCATTGGTGACCGGTCCCCCCCTCCCCCCTTTCGGTGTTTGATTCGTGAAAGAGATAGAAAATACATACTTTTATCGCTGGAACAGGCTAGCTTTTAATTGAGTTGGACTTTTCTCACGGCATCTCGATAGAAAAATCTAACAAAAAAACACACATGATTAACTTCACAAGTATTATAGAGTTTAAACAAGCTAGAAAAACTTAAAATACTAACATTACTGTTCTTCAAAGGTATGGGTTAAAAAGAGGAACTACAAAACTTGCCAGGTAAGTTTTTTTGTATATTTTGTAAAAGAGAGAAAGAAAAAAGTATATCCTACGAGGCCATTTGTTTGCAAATTTACGCCAATATAATTAAATTATAATAGTTTTTTTTTCGTGTGTGTGAGAAAGAAATTTTGAAATTTTATTAAAGGGTTTAAAACCCTCGTTTTTAAAATACAATAAATATGTAGATTAAATATGTAAATGATACGATGTGCGTTGATAATCAGAACCTTAAAAGTGTTTCTCTTATGGTCTATTAAACGAGGTATTAGATAAAAGATTACGTTTGAACCAGAAAACTTCAAAGTGCAGTTTTGTGCCTTCGTTATTTGTCAACAGTTTAGTAGTTTATGATTTTGAAATAATTATTTTTCACTGCTTATTTTTTAGATATAACACAACAGTTACAGTGTTCTCAATTTCACTCTTTTTCTAAAGTTTAATAGAAGCTGCACCATGATGTGATGTCTAGTTTAAGCTGTATTACTTACCTAGGTCGGGTGTTATCCGTGGGGTGAGACAGACTCTTAAAATGTCAATAAAGAAGAAGAATGTTCTTCAATGAGTTATGTGTACCTTATTAATCCATTCCCTTAGGTTTACTTACAAGGTAGCAACAAAATCTAAGGGAAAAAAGCTCCTGAAGTTTTCCTGGTCCATAAAAACCATCCCGCTGAATCTTTGTGGGTGATAATTATTTTTTAGATATGCTCATAAATAAAAAATATACCTTAAAAAAAGAGAGTTTGAATAAAATGCAATAAAGATATTTTTCTTTCCCCTAAAGCGGAATGAACCAATTTCCTTGATCAATTGGAAAATGTATGTATCTTACTGATTGTTAATTCTCTTTTTCCATAACTTGACCCCCCCTCCCCACTATGTTGACAGTTATTGACACTGGTGCAGCCCAATTATCACAACAACAAAAAAACCTTTAGAAAATACGAACTTTTATTTTTCTAACATTGATAACATTTTACTATATTATTTAAAAAATGTAATGTTAGTTTATCAATATTGGTCATATACAGAGTGTATTTTAATTGGTATTAAATATTCTAGGGGCGTTTTCCCTTCGACCAAACAATAAGAAAAGTTCATATAAACCGGGGTCTAGAAACGCTTAGTTTCTGAGATAGGAAGAGTTTTATTGTTAAATTAATAATCAATCCAACATACAAAGCAAGGCAATTAAACATGACAACGTTTAACAGAAACAAAAAATCAAGATAGAACATTTTGTTACAAAAATTGTTCAAAATGGTGTTGTCTTTCTTCGACGCATCCTTTGAGTTTGCGCTCCATGCCTTGTCCTACTCTGTTGAGTAAACCTGAGGTGTTGACGTATTTTCTCACATTCATTTACGATACGCTCTCAACACCAGGCACAGGAGTTGTAGAAACAATGGATTTCAAATGTCCCCAAAGATAAAAATCCATTGAGTTCAAATCTAGTGATTAAAGAAGCCATTCAATGGATCCCCCACGACCAATCCATTTTTGAGGAAAACCTTTAATAGCTTTAAAATTAAACGTTGCTAAACCAATGTTTATAAGACTTTTCTTAATGTTTGTTGAATGGTAATACATCCCTAGAATGTGTGACACCAATTAAAATACACCCTGTATGTATAAAGTGAAATCTGTAAATGACACGACTTTAAGTATTCATAGGTGAAAATAGATTTAATAAAAAAAATTATCTGTCAGATAAGGCACTTTATATGAAAATTGGACTTTATTAAATCATCCGGATACCACGAAAGTAATCTTTTAAAAAAAAAGCACTCGACTGCAGGTAAAAGTGAACCTGGGAGCTGCATGACCGGTCAAGCCGCTCGCAAGGAAATAACATCCTCGTGTGGTTTATTTGTTCACGCAAAAATGTTTCCTTCCTTTTTTTTTTATCACTTTCCATATATATGTTTTCAAGTTTGAAAGTCAACCGGATAACCAAGTTCAAGTTTAATGTGATGGAAAGTAAAGCACGCATGACTTGGCGGTTTTTTTTATTCTTATCGAGCGTGGAAATTTATTTTATATTGCGACCCGTTTCAATGGTCGAATGGTAGAAGGAGTCACTCTAGCAATAGACTAGACTGCTGATGACGGGGAGATAAGGGTTAAAATACCGGTCGGGTGTATTAAGGGTAGTTTTCCTTAAATAATGTTACACACTTCCTCCACGCAAATATAAGTACACTTACTCTTAATTCATCCTTTCATATATCTACACCATTAGAGTAGACTAATTAACCGAGTAGTTAGACGCGGCGCCAAAGAACAAATAAGTAGTGCTAAAGGAAAAGTTTGTTTGGGTAAGTATTTATAACAAAAATAGTTTTTGGCAACAACAAATATATATAAATAAAATTACTTCAGTAGAAATATCAAGTTTAATTTTCTTCCCACGGTGACCTCAACAGTTCTTGAATATCTGTCAAGGGTGTTCTGTAATTTAATCAGAACTTTCTCTCTTCATTTAAAAAGTTTCTCATATAATACCGCTATGCTCATGAGAGAGATTCAACAGATGTTTATATAACCATTTGAAGAAAATTAAACTCGTACGTTTCTACTGGAGAATTATTTGGTTTATTTTGGCAAAAAAAAAAAGTTTTAATATAAAAACTGCGAAAACACTCAACTTTTCTTGTGTCCCCTTCCCTCTCACACTTTTCAAAATTACTTGTAGCAAAAATAAAAAGAATAATAAAAGGCCACTTTAAATGTATCGAGTGGTACAGTCAAGTTAGTATTTCACATTCAACACGTATCTGTATTCAAATAAGATTATAATCTAGGGGTATGGGGTTGTGATTTAAATGTAGATGAACGACTTGAACATCACAAAAGATTGCCAACCTTTTCCGAGAATACCGCCAAAATTCCCATCGGTTCCCTAAGCAAAGTGCCGATGACCGCCATCTTCCAAGAATAGAAGGCGAGAGGTATTTCCGTCTAGTTTTCAGCTAGTCTCTCCACTCCTCGATAAATTATACGCGAGCTGAATAATTAATGAGCGAGTCTTTCTCCCTTTATTAAAATGGGTATAATTAATTTGCAGCGTTCACAAATTCACAAATGAATCAAGATGTGTCACGGCTCTTGAAATAATTTTTTAGCACCGTGCCTTACTACCTTTTCGTGCTATACTCATATGTACTAATCAAGCTATTTTGCTAGGGATGAGTAAGGTTGAATTTTGATAAGGTCTACCCAAATTTGCGTGGAGAAAGAGTGGAAAACAATTTAGGAAAAATCATCCTCATTTAACTCGACGGGAATTTGAACACCAATATTCCTGTCATCGGCAGTTCGGTCTATTGCGAGCGTGACGCCTTAGACCATTTGAACAAACGGATATCTTGATACTGAAGTTTGTGAGTTCAATAAATATACCTTATACTTGGTTTAATTAAATGTGTGGTGTGGCCTACTAGAAGTCCAAATTTCAATTTAATAAAATACAAGCACGTTATTTCGTGAACTAAATTGATGACATTTAACTATTTTACTACCAGCTTCGGTGGCCGCGGGGTCTAACGCGCTACTCTCGTGTTAGACTAGACTGCCAAAGACTGGGAGATTGGGTATAGATACGGGTCGGGTGCACTTAGTGTAAAACCATTTAGGAGAAATCACGCTATCTATTCACGCAAATGCGGGTGCATTTCCTCTAAATTAAACCTTCCTAATCCCCAACACATTAGTGTAATTAGTATATAGGCGTATAACCCAAACAGCTAGTAAGACAAGGTGTTAAAAAAACTTTTATCATTGCTATTTTACAGGTATTGAGATATATATATATATATCAAAAGTGACAGCTATATCACATGACTTAACGTATGAATACATAAAAGTAAATATAGTTTTATCTCTAGCTGTTCTATCAAAATTGGACTTTAATTACTAATACGAATTATTATACTAATGGGGTAAGGGGGAGGAAGACAAGAGAGTTTTAGAGGGAATGAACACACATTTGCGTGGAGGAGGGAAAGTGGAAAAAAATATGTAGGTACACAAAAAAAGTTTATAACAAAAAAGTGCCAAAAAACTACTTCTCTGTTATGCTTATGCTTACTTTCACCCTTCGCCTACAGCCACCCTTTGTCATGTCAATAAGGAAGAGAGGAAAGAAAACTACGAAACTTATTTTTGGTAAAGAGTAAAGACGCTGCTAGTTCTCAAATATCTTAAAATGTTCTGATATTAGCCTTTCAAAATATGACTGTATTAGCTTGAGGAAGGCTATATCTAGAGATCTTTTTCCTTAAGCCTGGTTTCATAGCTATGCTAATATTCTTAAAAAAAAAAGTAGTTGAAAATGAGCTAATGTCACATTTTCACACATTTATTTATATTGATAAAACTCAAACTATAGAATTGTTAAGGAAAAAGAACGCTGTTAAAATTTCGACTTTATTTTGGCGTAAATCATATTTTGAAATAACGCATCGTATAATGAACTGAACGCCTGCGCGGCAATTTCTCACTTACCAAGGCAGCCCTATAATGAACTGAACGCCTGCGCGGCAATTTCCCACTTACCAAGGCAGCCCTCTTAACCATTTGTAGGCTATATATACTTTACTCCCTAAACAAGGAGGCTATTTTAGAAACAATCTTTCTGGCGGAGGTCAAGAGTTGTAATTGGCTATTTTCTTTATTTCCTGATCACGTCCGCGTATACAGACAGTGTAATATCCTGTGGGAAATATGGCGGGAGGCCAGGAATGTTTCTTGAGCGGTTAAACGTGATGCAGGACCAGATAGGAGGCTACCAGTATTTAGCGTGGCGACACTCAAACCCTCGACATTTTCAAGTATAGTAATGATTCCGAAGCGATGTTTTTTTTATATATACTGCTAAATCCCTTAATCGATTGGTATGTACTTTTATAGTGGCGACACTCAAGCTATCGACAGCCAGCCAACTTAAGGGTGACTCCCCACCAATTGTGATTTTTTTTTATGTACCTAATGTAAAATCCCGCGATTGCCTTTTGTTTAATAGTAGTGACACTCAAGCTTCCGACATTTACTATGTATGGCGATGACTTTCAAGCAAATTAGAGTTCGCAAATATAGCGGGGTCTTTTTTTTTAGCACCGTGTCTTACTACCCGTTAGGGTTATACACCTATGTACTAATTACGCTAATGGCTTAGGAAAGTTTAATTGAGAAGAAGTATACCCGCATTCACGTGGGAAACGAGTGTAAAGCAATTCAGGAAAATAAACTCAGTTCACCCAACTGGGATTGACACCCGATCTCCCCGTCTCTGGCAGTCTAGTCCAACGCGAGAGTAGCGCCTTAGACCATGCAGAAAACTTTGGTGTCGGGTAGAACATGTACCACTCTCTTCACTTTGTTGGATGCAAACGCGCATTCACCTGGCAAGAAAATCACAGTGTCACTCCAAGTAT
>CABFOW010001307.1:139163-155444 GCA_902141385.1 Timema californicum | reverse complement strand
AATTATTACTCCCCAACCCCTTCCCCCCCCGCCTCACCCCCCCCCCCCACAAACAAACAAACAAAAGGGCTATTAGCGTTTCATTAAAATGATTAAACAAACAAAGTCAATCAAAAATATCCATTAAAAATATCCGATGAACTTTATAAAATAATATTGATCAAGCAGATATAGACAAGCAGTATAAGTGGGCCTTAAAATGTATTTCAAAATACACTATTTTATAGTAATCTATAATTATATATATTTTTATAGTAATCTATAATTATATATATATTTTTATAGTAATCTATAATTATTATTATTAGCACCGCGTCATAATAGCCTTTCGTGTCACACGCATTGTACTATACCGATATTAATAGTTTATACTACCTTTTTACTTTCTTGCTATCTTACAGGTAGAGAAAGTATTGTGATCATAAAAAAAATTGAACCCGAGAGTTTGATGAATGTCGACGTTTTAATTATCCCCGAATCTGAAAAAGGCGTTTTTGAATTTCTGTCTGTCTGTCTGTCTGAACCTAGGAATATAGCCTAAACTATTTTGCCGATCGGGCTAAAACTTCGTATCTAGGGTTTTCATATGGTTGACCCGAGGGTTGTTTGGAATTGAATATCAAACCCTAAAATTAAGGGTAGTTTACTGCAGGAAAAAAGGGAAAAATTCAGTTTTCTCAAAATAAGCTCTAACGATTTCGATTACATTTAATTCCTAAGCATTGATCAATATTATAAACAAAATGACTACTCTCATTTTTTCGGCAAAATTAATTTAAGGGGTCCGGAATGATACGTAAATGCTCATTTTTATCACATCTCAGAAACTATTTGAGATATTAAATTACTTATTGTGGCAAATATGTAGGTCTGTTTATAATACAATAATTGTATTCGAAACATATTTTTATAAAACTAATAATTTTCAAGCTAAACGGGAAATCTATATTTTTTAACTTTTCGAACACTAAAGGTCAAGTATTGTGAACGTAAAAAAAATCTAACCCGAGATGTTGATGGATGTAAACGTTTCATGACCCCCCGAACTCTAAAAAGTGGTTTTTGCAATTCCGTCTCTCTGTGTGTCGCTTTAATCCTAAAATTAAGAGAAGATTACATTGCAAAATTGTAGTGCTGTCAAAAATAAATAAACTTTTATTTGAAATATATTTTTTTTAAACCAACAGTTTCTGAGATATTGGCAAATATATTGGCAAATATATTAATACAACTTTGTGAACTTTACTTGTAAAGAGATAGGTACTACTTAAGTTTTAACGCAATATTCTCCAATGACATAGGTTAATTAAATATAAGTAAGTCTCTCAAAAAGCTTATGTTATTTTTCCTTTAACCTCTTAGGAGAAATGTTTGTACAGCAATGATCTCTCCCCTTCATTTTGGACTCAATGGTTAATATTTACATTTTTTATTGGTCAAAATATATAAATGAGGAATTTAATAGCAATGCGATGACCTGAAGATTTGTAAAACCTAATAAAATATTACAATTTTAACAGGTAGTCGAAATTTTAATACGAAGTGTTGACCCTTGTAGACCCAATATAGATCGTGTTTATTGGCCCAAACATAAAAATGAGGACATTAATTCTTTAAAAATAAAATTATAAAATTTAAAACCGGTACTTAACAAATGTTTTATGTAGGTATAGTGCAATTTATTCTTGGGTTTGCTAGTGTATATTAATTTATCTCACATATATTACGAGTTTTGAGTAAATAATCTCAATTTTTAAACAATAGAGCGAGAAAGTCCACGCGGAGTTTCGTACCATTTATTTTAACTAAATTCTGCACCATTTTAAAACAAAGCTAACCTCTTTTCTGTTTCTAATGAGTAATGACAATTTACCTTCCTTGTGTCCTTCAGTCGATTAATTCTGGTCTCACTAGAATGTGGGTGTGTCCTATTTTCTTTCATTGCGTGTCTAAAAATAAATGTCCTCAAATACGGCACAATAAATAAGCTATCCTAACTTACTTTTAATGGATTAGTAAGTTTGTGGATAATTTTAGACGCAGTTAAAAAGACAGAATTCGGTTGAGTGTGTGTGAGTTATTCTTTTGGTAATGTTCTTAATGTAGTTAACGTGTAAGGCATTAATCGTTATTCCTTTCTCAAGAGCATTCATATACACCATTACATACACACAATCTATAAATGTAGCTCAGAAGCTTCAAAGCAAATAATTCATTTGACTTTTATATATTTAGCTTTGCCTTTGTTCGATTACTAGGTACATCATGATAAATGTAATGAAAAATTAACCTGCGTTTGTGGGCACGCGAAATAAACGTCAAGATCCCTTTGGTCTGGTTTGGTGGGGACGAATCGTTTGGAGATCTAAACCAGGTCGGATGTATTGAGAGTTCATTTCCTAAATAGTTTCCTCACTCACCCCCGACGCAAATGCTATATTCCTTATAAATTATACGTAACTCATCCCTTTCCTATTATGAGCTATAAATTGTGATTCAATGATTTTCAAATCATTACAGTTCACGGGACACCTCATATGACTGTCTAGTTATACTAAATTTCAGCTTCATACATTAATTACTTTACCTTAAAAGTGGTACGAGAAAGGCATAAAATAGCAAGTTTGACCCTTTGAACTGTAATAGGGCCCCTACACGGTCAGACTGTCAGTGTTTATAAGTAATAATTAATACTGACTGCCTGACTGATCTCATAGGGGCAGCTCTTAATGACGGATTTACAAAAATACTTATGTGATCCAAATATTCTGATTCGATCAGTCTTAGTCCATAGTCTTGAAAGTGCTTGCTAGGAGAGACTGACAGTAATACTTACAGTAGTACTGACCGTGTGTGCGCGCTCGTCAGTATTTCCTTCTGTCTCAGTAGCAAACATAGAGTGCCCACTCCTTTTTATTATCATCCACGTTGTTGCACGGTGCTGAGACTGATAAAAAATAATGACGTGAAGTCTGACTGTGTACGGTCTCGTTGTAGATACCGATGCATACTGTCAGTCAGACTGTCAATCTTATGGCTGACAGTCTTACTGATCGTGTAGGGGCCTTATAATGATCTGAAATCGTTAAATCACTATTTTTAGTTTTAAAATCATACACTTGGTAAAAGTGTGCAATTAAATGTTTATTGGCGAATGACCTTAGTCCTTAAGATTCAGAAAAAGAATAGGTTAGCCACGCCGCTATTGATTTAATCGAGACAGATACAGAAGCGGTTGCGTGAATTTAAACTATCTCACCCTGTTCTAAGTAAAGTAGAATGAGTCACTGATAAAATAATATGTCATTAGAGTACATGGAAATGTACCCGAATTTACGGGAAGGAAGAGTGAGAAACCATTTAGGAAATAACACCATTTGTATACCCGGTCTAGAATCGAAATATGACCTCCTCGTCACCTAGCGAGAATGAAGTTTAGTTAATGTGCTCAACGTTTGCGAATCACATGCTATTTATTATTATTAGATGTTCTGTCTGTTGACAGGTCCATTGCCTTGTAAAATTTGAGTCTTCCAGCATGTCCTATTAGCAGATTCCTTTTATATGTCCTGAAACTTCATCTTCGTTTTTATTTGAGGTCATCAATCAGTTGAATTCGTGGTCTTCCTGGACCGCTTCTCCCTTACGCATTTGGCCTTTGTTCGTGGAATCACAACAGAATGGCTCTATTTAATTTACTTGTACTATAACTTTCTCATTGGTCACCCGATATGTTCGATTTATCCTCACTACTTTCCTCCAGCCCCACATATAAAAGCTTTTCATATATGTATTTTTCTTTATCCATAGGGTCTATATTTCAGATCCATACACAGCGATGATGCTTCAAAATGCAACACTTTACCAGTTCCTTCTTCATCTCCAGGTCCAGTTTGTTAGGCAGTAGTATTCTCTTCTTGTTAAAATCTACCTTGGTTTTTGTTATTTTTATCTCCCATGTACTCTGCGCATCTGTTGAAAATTAACTTTCTAAATATTTTTTATTTATTATAATATTTAACATTGTGGGTTTCTCATCTAATTTGTACTATAATGTGTGTGCATTTCTTCTTAAGGATAACCTAATCCTTACCCCTAAGAGTAAGTCAATAATAACTTTATTGACCGTACTAAAAGAAAATTTTTAAAAATGAATACGGCTTGGATAGCAACTCTAGTTGAAAACATATTTTAAAAAGAAAACTTTATAACTAAGGGTATAAAAGCTGTCAGATGTTGATTAATGATTATCGACCGATTCCCTCCGTGACTTCAGGCAAAACAAACACGAGCTACGTTCTTGTTATTCTTTTTAATTCTAAGAGTTACAAGTAATTCGGCGAATGTGACCTATGAAGAAATTTTTACAATTTAAAATGATTGATTGTCAGACACCTTAGCTCCTTCGGTAGCACACCTGCTTAGTGAGCTAAGTAACTAGACTTCGATCTACACACGGGCGAAAAATAATTAATTGGTGAAATCAGGGCTTCCTCTTTTAAGAGTGTAGAATTAACTGACGGGGTACTAAGTGTTGTGTCTGTTTTAGAGTCATATGATTATTTTTACGTTAAATACCTATAAGAAAGTCGTAAATTAATGTTTAGTTAATATTGAGGCGTAATATTTAATAATTGGTCATTCATTGATTTGAGTTTGTTAAGTCAGACTGAAATAAGCTAAATTGGGGAAAGTGTTCTTATGATGATATACAGACTGTCACCAAATTCAACTGCAAAACTTAACAATCAAATTTATGGCTCAATTTATACATAACAGTTTACTTAAACATATACTACAAAACGCTTACTTTTATAGGTACAGTTGGATATCATCTATCATCGCAGCAAATGGGCTGGATCAACACCGTAATTAAAATTGTTTTAATAGTGTTGGTTAATTTTTCAGTTTGTTTCAAATTAAGGTTTTTTCAGTTTATTTCAATGAAATTCTTTTAATTTTTATTTTTATATTCAATTTTTTAATAAGTCGATTTACTATGTTATTTGTGTTTTCTGAACTATTTATTTTCACTGATTTTATTTGAATAATTTTTATGTCTGTTATATATTAAAAGCATATAATCTAATTTTACAGAATAATAAAGGTAAATTTTAAGGCCATAATTTGTCAATTTTTCCGAAGATAGTATGGGATGGAAGACCCAATTCTGGTAAGTAAGCCCTCCTCACCTAGTTCATATGTATGGGGATAGAGCCACAACCTTCATGGAGTCCAAAACACTAGCACACACTTAACTCAGCAAATTACTGGTCTTTTAATAAGCAGCACAAGTAAAAAGTTCGCAATGCAACAAACGATCTTATCTATATGTACCATTTATCTTAATCGCTGTAAGCTTGACAAGTTTATAAAATAAAGTTATTTGAGATCTTTAAAAAAAGTTTTTGAGCTGTAGAGTTTGTACAAAACTCACTGAACTGTCGCTGGGCTTTACCATAAGACCTGAGATTTGAACAAGCAAGGAAGTTGACTTAAGGTGATGTATCGTGTTGGTACAACGACTAGTGAGTTATTGATTATTAATAAAACAGTGTTAGTAAAAAACAAAATCACCGGTTACAGTGAGTCTTAGGGCGAAAACACTTCCATTGGTTTGGGACCAGCATTATACGCTCTTGTGCTAGTAGGCCTACCGGATATCATTTATGTGAACTATTTAAAATAGTAAGATTTGTTTTTGCCGAAAATGACTTTAAAATCCATGCTAACATTTTACCAAAAATTACAGGGGAAGCCGCTTCTAATCTAAACCACGTCTTAGTGACTTAATCAGGCACGTTATCCGTGTTACCAATTTTACCGGTTCTATTACCTTTGAAAGTTATCGAAAATAAAGTAATGCGTAGCTTATAACGTTTTTAAACTATCTCTTGGTTTCTAGGAACAAATAGTACCCATGAAAACTCTTGTCGCTATACTTTCTCCTCATAATTATTTCACGTTATCAATCAATTCGTGGAGCTTCCATGTTTGTGAAAACTCACGAATAGCTCTCCGAACTTCCCAATGTGTGCGTGCGGTTCGGCCAGGACTTCCTGGTCAGGTCGGTTGAACAGTTGTGTAGGTGGAAGAAAAAAGGGGCTAACTTAGGTGTCTGAAGGCGGTGAAAGCTATGCATAGAAGTTGGGGCAGAAAAACTTAAATTTACTTTTCCATGTTGAAATGTTTGTCAATAATTCTATGTAAGGAGGTATAGAAGCCACCGTGTTTTATGGTCAGGTTAATATAATCTTGAATTAAGATGGAATGGAAAAAGTATGATCTAGTTAAAGTGGAATGAAATAATTATCCAGTTAACATGAGCTTAATTTTAGTCTTATTTAAAGATAGGATGGAATAATTCTCGAGTTCAGTTGAGGGGAAGAAATCTCGATTCAGAATGAGGTAATAATGATCTTCATATTTAGTTGAAAATAAAAGGTAGAGTAGAAATATTATGCTTACCTTTTTGATCAACTCTAATAGCTATGATTAAATTATGATAACGGCAAACGCATTTTTATACTCCTCTTTTTACGACTTAAACGTGACCGGATTGACCTCATAACCTCAAACATAATGATTGACACAAACAAAACCCGTATTATAGCTCATCACTTAATGTGGCACTGACCTGCACCAATATAGGCCTACGCGTGTACAAAGACGTGAGTCTCATATAGCCTGATTTAAAGTTGACGGTGATGATGGCGTTTGAATCTCGCCCGGGTGTACCAAGGTGTTTTTTCGTAAAATGGTTTATCTCTCTCTCTCCCTCCACGCCAATATCGGTACCTATTCTTTAAAGTTTTCCTTCTTAATGAATGCCCTTCTTGTGTAACTATACGGATATCACGGACAGGTAGTAAGACGTGGAGCAAAAATGGACTGGGACATAGTTTAGTGCCTTAGGACTCATCAAATGTGGGGAGAAAATCTAATTTTAACGGGTCTCATAAGTTAGATTAAGGTTTCATGGGCAATAAACACGTCCTTAATGCGTAGTTGGAACATAGAATTGCCTGATAAAAGGGCACGAGGGGGAATAAAGGCTGAGGCCACTTCGGTGTTCCTTGAGAATCGATCCTGGCACTCTCCCCTTTCGAGTCCTTTTGTAACCTAGGAGAAAGCATTATAAATGAATGGAGACTTAACAGGGGAAACCACTCTCTTCCTAGGGTCGTTCTTCCGAATGGAGTGTAGAAAGGGGAGCCCTTTGAGGACTAAGTGGTGCAAGAGGAGAAGGAGAGTTACTTCAATTATTTAACATTACAAGAGGAATTTGGGGCGAAGTTACCGAGAGTCTGTCTAAGTATCCCGAGGAAAATAATATACAATTATTATGTATTGGTATTTTTAAGTCCAGAGAGCTTGCCAGCTCTTTTATTGTATAGTGTATTTATTTGGAGTGTAAAATCACCGTGAGTTGTTTATTTTGACAGTTTGAAAAATATATAAAAATGTATTTATATAGTATATTATATCATACTTGTTTTTGGACGCCACTCCTGGAATTTCATCAGGTGGAATGAACAAAATATTGATATGTTGTTGAGACTTTTGCTCAGAGGTTTACACGCCGATTCTCGATCCCGGGACTACTAGACTCACGCCAATGAGCTTAACTCATCCTATCAAACATATGTTCTCGTTTCGAAAATAATCATTTACAAGTAAAAGATAAAACTATATACAGTACATGAAAAAGACCCTTGGGTTGTTATTATTTAAATTTTAATAAAGTAATTTTGGGCAAAGCAATGGTCGAAAGACACAACATGTAATTATTCTGGACAAGATTTATTGTGTGATCGATAAAAATGTCCCTAATTAAAAATTTAAGGTATTTAGTATTCTAATGAAAATAAAATGCACAACAGTAAAATGTTGTATTCTGAGGGAAATAAAGTATATTCTCAATAATAAATGGTAAAGAATATAATATAATATATTGGTAAATAATTTTCCAATATAGTATATCTAAATATATATTGTTAGAGTTATGATACACATTTATTACAATTTTAAAATCCATTATATAATGGCATTGCCTTGTAAGTTCAAAATACGCCAATCAGCTTAAAAAGTGATTTCTACCATCTTTAAAAAAACTCCCATTTCAAAACAAGGAGAATTAATTATATTTTGAATAGTTGCATTATTCAAGGCATTAAAAATAGGAAATTAAAAATAATAATTTTAATGACGTCATGGTTTCAGCTGACAGAACTGTTTACTAATGTTAGTTTCTAGCATGACTTTACTATTAGACAAAGCATGTTGCAGTGACCATCTTCTAAAATAAATGTGTACTGTCAAACATGGTGGAGTTTAACACAGATTATTTGCGTAAAAGAGGTTAATTTTTTAAACTTCCCATTAGACCGTCCTTATTTTTAATTTTAAAGGGTTTAGTAGCTACTGAATCATATTCACAGCGATATAAGTAAAGTTATCGGAAATATATATTGTAACGGCATGTTGATTCATCGGACTTTTCAAATGTAGAAAAAAATAAGTTTATTTAATTAGATATAATAAAAATGTAGGTAGGAATGTGATATAATATCACAACAGTTTATATAATATATACATTTAAAAACATATATACCTCTAATGAATGGGTTTTAAAACTAATTTTAAACATATAAGGTTAATAAAAATATTACAATCAACACAGCATTTCAGAGCCATAGTCAGACATATATTTTGGGTTCGTGGTGAATTTTATCAGAGATGAAAGAATTTTGTTTAAGCGTTGAAACCTCTCCAATAAATTTATAGTGGGTTTTTTAAATACACATTTGGGACTGTAGGAACTATAAGTTTCATAAGACTCTAATTAGCAAATAGCCTGTTGTATTCCCCGCAGTATTTTTTCGTAGTATTTTAGTGAAATATCAAAATTCATTGAAAAAAATTGCTGATGTGTTTGTAAGGTGTCATCTTTCTTTTTGGTACATCAAAGACAGTAAACATATGTTTATAAATTCAGCTCATGATCCCCTGGTTGTGTAAATATTTTTTATAGGTCAATCGTCTGTCATTTTTTGTCATTTTGAATTTTTAGNAATTCATTGAAAAAAATTGCTGATGTGTTTGTAAGGTGTCATTTTTCTTTTTGGTACATCAAAGACAGTAAACATATATTTATAAATTCAGCTCATGATCCCCTGGTTGTGTAAATATTTTTTATAGGTCAATCGTTTCTCATTTTGAATTTTTAGATAATATTTTCTTGGTTTGTGTAATTTAAAAAAAATCATTTTTAGAAATTTGTGTTGAATGAGTAATTTTAAATAATATCAATAGTTTATATTATTATTTTTATATATTTTACTTTATTGCCTAGGTATTCGAACAATTCTAGAACAGACACAACATCCAGCTCCCGGCCGTTACTGTGAAACGGGAACCAACATTTCACCAATGATACATTTTTTGGCCGCGCCAGGAATCGAACTAGGGACCCTTAACTCAACAGACAGATGCGCTGCCAACTGAGCTAAGGTGTCGGTCCTAATGCTTTGAAATCATTAGGAAGACCTAGACGCAGATGGGAGGATAGCATCAGAATGAACCTGAAAGAGATAGGGTGTGATGAGGGGGACGGGATAGAGCTAGCTCAAGATAGGGATAGGTGGCGTACTTTTGGAAGTACGTTAGTGAACTTTCAAGTTTCTAATGCAATCAAATAAGTAAAAACCTCGCACTTTTTAATACATATTTTTAACACAAGCTGCTATCGAAACCTAGTAGATCTATGATGGAAATTTGTAACCTTTCGATGATAGAAACACTCTACAATTGTTTGGTTCTAAATTATTATCTTGTTAATGTTATTGTGTGAGGTCCACGTGTATTACCTGAAAGCTGACTAGGTATTGATTTGTTTGACCAACTAATCAGCGTAAAACAATATTGAAAGGGAGTGGGAATGTTGATTCTCTAACTTTGCTTCACCATGGTAACCTTCAATATACCCCACACAGCACGCACTGAACCTTTATAGAACCGGCGCAAGTGGTCATACAGTATAAGGCGTTAGGCTGGAAATAAACCGAATTACCAGTGATCGATGACTGCATCTCTACTGGACGCACTAGGGAGGATTTTACGCAAATAATATATAATTGTTTTCTCTACACCTCTACATTATGATGCGGGTGCACGTATAGTAAATTACCCCACTCATCCCTACCTATAAGATTAATCAATTATATCTGTAGTGATAAAGGCAGGCCCACTAATTAAAAAAGAGCTTTTCAAAACAAATGTTTTTACACGTCGCATTACTACAATTCGTTTTGAATAGAAAAGAACATTTTTGTCATTTATAAAAGTTACTGAAACAGTTTTAATAAACCTATACTTGAAGTCATACAATCTGAAAATATAGATTTTGCTCAATAATATCAATACTTGTGAAATAATAATAATAATAGTAATAATAATTATAATAATGTTATGAATTTTAACAGAAAAAAATGTGTGCATTTTATATTATTTCATTTCTGCCAAAATCCTATTATAATTATTAATTACGTAATATTGATTTAATAACAACTTTTTTTAAAATAATCATTGGATTAAGTATGAATACATGGAAGTAGATCCAATATTTGTTTTTTACAACATTTTTATATTACTCTAATGGAGTAGGGATGAGGAAGGTGTAATTTAGAGGGAATATACCCACATTTGCGCGGAAGGAGAGTAGGAAACTATTTAGTAAAAAAACACCCTTTGTACACCTGGAGAAATTTGAACAGCGACCTACTCACCACGTAAAAATCAAATTAGCCGATTATGATATAATTAGTTCCCGAATCCACCGATGCGGGTATTCGTCAGCTTTTACAAACATTGATCGATAACCAAATTATTTGTTAAATGTTAACAGACTATACAAATCCATTTTTTGTATTAAAACCAAAATACACTTTATTGCTTTACAGCAAACTTTTTGAAAGAGAGTTCGATAAAAAATAGTACTATGATGTTTTAAAGCATGTAGCAAAGTTTTACATGCTTATATTTATAAAAAATAGTCAACTTCTAAAATGCTGATAGCTAGAAAGAAAGTGACTTAAGCAAATGAAATACTCTTTCTTCTTTAGTAGACATACTTTGATCTATGTTAATTTCGGTTACTTTAGGGAGGAATAAATTGCACCCTGATTGCTAACATTATTTATAAATCAAAATAATTAAAAACAGAGACCAGCATGTAAGTCACACGCAATTATCTAAAAGGTGTTCAAACAATCCTCTTGAATTTTATGTACGCCTAAACTCAAACAAAAAATAATTCTGACCATTTTGTCTGCCTGCACCGCTGTCTATACCTGGATTTATTAATGACTTATTTTTGAAAAGTTGATGTTTTTCAAAAATTATTTAAACCATTTTGATTAAAATAAATATCTTGGGTTTCAATATACCCCACACAGCACGCACTGAACCTTTATAGAACCGGCGCAAGTGGTCATACAGTATAAGGCGTCAGGTTGAAAATAAATTAAATTACCAGTGATCGATGACCGCACCTCTACTGGACGCACAAGGGAGGATTTTACGCAAATAATGTATCATTCTTTTCTGTACATACTAATTCTGGTGCACGTATAGTAAATTACCCCACTCGCCCCTACCTATAAGATTAATCAATTATAGCTGTGGTGATAAAGACTTGAAGTGATACAATCTGAAAATATAGATTTTGCTAAATAATATCAATACTTGTGAAATAATAATAATAATTATAATAATGTTATGAATTTTAACAGAAAAAAATATGTGTGCATTTTAAATTATTTCATTTCTTGCAAAATCCTATTATAATTATTAATTACGTAATATTGATTTACTAACAACTTTTTTATAAATAACCATTGGGTTAAGTATGAATACATGGAAGTAGATCCAATATTTGTTTTTTACAACATTTTTATATTACTCTAATGGATTATGGATGAGGAAGGTGTAATTTAGAGGGAATATACCCACATTTACGCGGAAGGAGAGTAGGAAACTATTTAGTAAAAAAACCACCCTTAGTACACCTGGAGAAATTTGAACAGCGACCTAATCATCACGTAAAAAACAAATTAGCCGATTATGATATAATTAGTTCCTGAGTCCAGCGATGCGGGTATTTGTCAGCTTTTACAAACATTGATCGATTACCAAATTATTCGTTAAATGTTAACAGACTATACACATCCATTTTTTGTATTAAAACCAAAATACACATCATTGCTTTACAGCAGACTTTTTGAAAGAGAGTTTGATAAAAAAAATATAGTACTATGATGTTGTTTTATAGCATGTAGCAAAGATTTACATGCTTGTATTGATAAAAAAAATAGTCTACTTCTAAAATGCTGATAGCTAGAAATAAAGTGACTTACGGGATTGAAAGGCTCTTTCTTCTTTAGTAGCCATACTTTGATCTATGATAATTTCGGTTACTTTAGGGAGGAATAAATTGCACCCTAATTGCTAACATTATTTATAAATCAAAATAATTAACAACAGAGACCAGCATGTAAGTCACACGCAATTATCTCAAAAGTATTAAAACAATCCTCTTGAATTTTATCCATGCCTAAACTTAAACAAAAAGTAATTCTGATAATTTTGTCTGCCTGCACCGCTGTCTATACCTGAATTTATTAATGACTTATTTTTGAAAAGTTTGATGTTTTTCAAAAATTATTTAAACCATTTTGATTAAAATAAATATCTTGGGTTTATTTTTTAAGGAGAAAAATGGATTTAATGGTAGTTTTCTGGTAAATTAGAATGTATGTTATTTTTTCTAAAAAAATATCATTTGGGAATAATTTATTGGTAATTAAATTATTTTAGGTTTAAAATTTTTAATAATGGCTATAAAAATGTTGCTCAACATCTATAACTGAAGTATGTTTCATATAATTATAAAAGTGATATGTTTGTTTTTCTGAGGTAGGCTTAATAAAATAATGGTAGTTAATTTACAATTGATATTTGAAAATTTTATTACAAACTCTAATAGTACTATGAGGAAGTATGAACAATTATTGTTTTGTAACTTTTTTCTCATAAAACAGTTAAAAGACTAAATAACAATTTAGTTAGATTGTCATGGATAAAACCTTTCAGAAGATTATATAAATAATAGTTATAAGGTATTCAAGATTAACAGAAAAAAAAATGAAAAAATTGCTATACTTAATTTACATCTATAAGATATCTCGAGGGTGACACTCATAAAAAAAAGGTTTGGCTTATGAATATGTTAAAATAAGATAAGTTTCTTTCTATGGCGATACGGTTATAGTACCCATTGAATAACGTGATGCTAGACACGCATTATGGACAATAGTATTTACTGTTGACCAATATTATCTACTGACGTCACAACTTGTCGATAAATCAATACTAACCACATATATTACAAGCAGCGAATAGTTCAACGAACACCAAATAAAAGCTTTCTTTTGTGGAAACCAAATCAATGACTTTGGAGGAAATTATAAGCTAGAAGAAATACACAAACACATTTATTATTTTATACGTTTGATATAAAGGTTTTGGGTTTTGACACATTTAGCTGAAACAATTATCACGGGTTAAGTGATGAATTGACAGAACTGGGGTATTGAGTGTTTTATCTAGAATAAGTTATTTTAATAATATATTTAGTGATTTGTTGGTAAGGAGTCTTAGAAAATATTGATAGTAAGGAAATAAAACTTTTAGATATTATTCAATTAACTTAAAATTTGTAAATTTGTTCCACGTTAAGTAGTCAAACAAAAATAAATATAATATTAGTATTATATATAGCTATTTTATTGAGGTAATAAAATCAAAAAAAGGAGAATATTATAATACATAAATAAAAGAATGACGTGGTAATTATTGAATTGATGAATAAAAAATATAAATTAACCAATAACTTGCAAAGATATAATTATTTGTGGAAATATAAAGTTGATTGATTTGAATTCAAAAACATTGGTTTTTTGGTTAAATTATATTTTTATTCATCAATTCATTTTTATGGCCATATAATTCTTAATATAAGTACTATAAATGTATTATTATTTATTTGACTTTATTACTGCAATTAATTATCAATCATTTATTTTTCAAGTCGTTTGCTCAGTAGGTTAATTAAGTGCGCTTTAAGTAGTCAATTTTAAAACAAAATCAAGGTTTTACGACTTAATACCCACGTTATGGAGATCCATAATCTCCTTCAGAGAGCGCGCGCATAAAACAGTTAATCTAGTTTAAATATTTAAGAAAGAAAACTTTAAATTTTATATATTAGAATAACTTGAAGTTTTGCGTGAACAGCTCCGCATCAAGTAGTCATATATATGTTGATAAATTAATTACTAGTAACAAGATAACCGTTTATTTATATATCATGATAATTAAGTCAACTATAGAATATTATATTTTTCATTAAACTTAAAAAATAATGAAAACAATGAAATGATAAGTTTGATAATTGTGTTAGGATTAATAAAAGTAGATAATATTATAACAATTAAATGTAAAATGTAATGTTAGGAATTTTATGAACAATCTTAAGTTAACAACAATATGATTACACTTTGGAATTTAAACTTTATATAAGACTCAATTGCTTTAATTATAGATAATTCTGTTGTAAAATATTAAAGTAATAAAGAATATTTATATATTATATAAAAGTTATAAGCATGGAGCTATAATATGTTGTTTTGTGTTGAAAAATTGTAATTAAATCATGATTTAATTTATCAAAATATCACATGGTTACATAATGCGGAGTTGTTCACGCTAAACATCAAGTTATTCTAATATATAAAATTCAACGTTTTCTTTCTTAAATATTTACTCTTAATTATTCCTTAGTAACAAATTCATGAACATTATTATAATCTCGTTCAGTCAGGATTATTAATGACGGGAAGGTCTGAGCTAAAATTTCTGACGGGTGAACTGAGGGGGTTTACTCAAATGGTTTCCCACTCTGCCACCCAAAAAATGTGGATACATTTCGTCTCAATTATTTCTTACCTATTTCCTATCCCATTAGTGAAACTATGCACATATAATAAACAGGAAGAAGGAATGATGAAAAATCTGAAGTTATGATGAGGATAACTTAAAATAAGTGCATCCAGATAATTGTGGATAGAGGACAGAAAAATTATACATGTGGAAATTAGATATATTTGTCCCCGGTTAGGATTCGAATGGGATAATAGCCACTTGAATGAGAGGTTTTTTTCACCACCTATTACTTACCGTCTGGGCTATACCCATTTTAACTGCGCTAATAGAATAAGGATGAGAAAAGTGGTGTTCAGAGGAAATGTTCCGCAGTTGCATGAAGGTAGAGTGGGAAACTATTTATGAAAATACACCCTCGGTAGGTCAACACTCTCCCTCCCATAATTATAATCCCAAAATCCTTTAATCGAAAAACCAAACTAGATTAACCTTATATTTAATACGCATGTCACCCGGGTCACTTCTCAGAGGTAATAAGGACCGAATCATGTTTTAATGTGCTTCATAAAAAATGGTTTGCTCATAGATTAGAAACTATTGGTTTAAAAAATATATTCCAAATTAAAATATTTTAATTTTAATAGTACTACAACTTTACATCGATGAGTTATTTGTTATCTAAAATATTTGCGCAGATATATTCCAAATTGGAAATTTCCGCTTCTCTTAAGTACCTTCAAAATCATTTACATAGGAAAATAAAAACAGCCATTTTGTTTGTAATGTTAAACAGTGTCTGGATACAAAATTTAATCAAAAATTGTATAGAAAACTAAACACATTTTTTTTTCTCTCTTTTTGTCCCTCACTAAACTGCCCTTAATTTTGGGGCAAGTTGGTATCTAATTCCAAAAACTCCTCAAGGGAACCTTATCTAAACTGTAGATAACAAGTTTTAGCCGGATCGTTAAAATAGTTTTGGCTTTATTCCGAAATATATACAGTACATTTACATTATTATTATTATTATTATTAGCACCGCGTTTTACTACCCATTCGGGTTATACGCACTTACGCTAATGTGTAATGGTAGGGTGATAATGAGATGAAATGGGGGAGCTACAGTTTAACGTGGAGTCCGAACCACGGTGGAGGTCTGGCATTCCCCACATTCACTATATGTCTTGTCAGAGGTGAAGGAAGGGTTTGGTAAACAGATAAATCTTAGCCGCGACCGAGGATTGAACCCCGGCCGCCAGCACAGAAGTCTGACACCTT